>BLKR01006412.1:0-57937 GCA_011170035.1 Teleogryllus occipitalis
ATCATGCCACTACCAACCATGTAGCCCAGGTATTGCACATTCTTACGCGCGTATTTACACTTGCTTGGCTGCACATGCAACTTCGCTTTCTCTAATATTAGAAACACCTGCTCTAAATGTCTAAGGTGTTCTTGCCATGTGTCGCTATAAATGGCGATGTCATCCAAGTATGGGACTGCAAATTCTGCACATCCTGCCAATAAAGCTGCCATCATCCTACTACACTGAAAAGGTGCATTTTTTAGCCCGAAGGGCAATCTTAATGGCCTATACGTGCCAAAGCTTGTACAGAAAGCCGTATATCTTTGCGCTCTCGGAGTGAGCGGTATCTGATGATAAAATTTTGCTAAATCCAATGTAGTAATAATCTTAGCTGCCGCTACTGCTTCTATCCTCTCCTCCATGTTCGGCAACGGAAAATATTCTGATTTTATAATTTGGTTTAGCTTGGGATAATCTACGCACGGTCTTGGTTTTCGTCCCGGCGCCTCTACAAGAATCATAGGGGAAGCATAATCAGAGTCGCCTATTTCGATTATGTTATCCCGTAACATCTTCGCGATTTCTTCCTGCAAAATTTTTGATTGACGCGGCGACATTCGATAAGGCGCACTTCTCATCTTTTTCGACTCGTCCGTCAATTCAATGTCCATGGTGACGACATCCGTCAACCCTGGTCTGTCTGAAAATATATGCTTGTACTTTACAATTAAATTGAGCAGTTTGTCGCGGAACTCGTCTTCGACTTCTGTTCCTTCGAGCATAGCTTCCGCATCGAAGTCGACACTATCAAGGTTAATAGCGTACTTATCCAGCTCGTCTTCCCCAACTTCAAAGTTTGAGCTGCGATCTGCTACATAATTCAGATATTCGGTACGTTGCACGTACGCTTTCAACATGTTAATGTGGTAGATACGCTCTTCCTTTTTCCCAGGCATTTGGACAGAGTAGTTCGTGTCCGATTTTTTCTCTACTACTTCTCCCGGTCCTATCCATTGAACAGATAACTTTTTTGTGCGATTCGGGGCCAACACCAGCACCCGGTCGCCCGGCGCGAATTCTCTGTGTACGGCTCGCCGATCGTACCACGTTTTTCTTTTCTCCTGCTCGTTAACAAGCTTCTCGTGAGCTAATTCGCGAGATTTCTGAAGCCTATTTATTAGCTTGAACACATATTCGACGACGGAATTTTCTTCCTCATCGTCCTCGCCTGCAAGGTGTTCATATAATAAAGTTATGGGAGTTCTGAGGTTCCTCCTATACACTAATTCAGCTGGAGTGAATCCGAGGCTCTCGTGCACCGTGGTTCTCAAAGCAAATAAAATCGCGGGCATTTGGTCCTCCCACTCCGTTCCTGCTTCCAAGCATAACACTTTGATTAAGCGATTCATCGTTCTATGCACGCGTTCGATAGGATTTGACTGCGGGTGGTAGGGCGAACTTCTCACCAGTTTGATCCCAAACTTCCTAGCAAATTCACCTGTCAATGCGCTTGTAAAGCACGTGCCCTGGTCTGTTTGTAATTCCTTAGGAAACCCGATTCTACTGAATAATGTCAACAAGGCACTAATGATAGTTGTTGATTGCAAATCTTTAATTGGAATAGCCTCCGGATACCTAGACGCTAAACAAATGGCTGTCAAAATAAACTTGTTGCCTTCTTTACTTTCGGGAAGAGGTCCACAAGTATCAATATTTATTTTACTGAAGACTTCCGTTATCGGCGGTACTAACATTAACGGTGCTTTTTTTCGATCATTTGGCCTACCAACCTTTTGACACACATCGCAAGTTTTCACATATGTCTCCATATCCTGGAAACAACGAGGCCAATAAAAGTATCGCGACATGCTGGATTTGCTCTTAGTGCAACCTAAATGTGCATTCGCGGTTTCATGGCACACCTTGAGAACGGCGGCCCGATATTTAGTCGGAACTACTAACATATTAAATTTTTCTCCGCGATTGCTGTGTCTTGACCGATACAAAATACTATTTTTCACGAAATACGACTCTCGCCCTGCTTCCGGTACGTTGTGCTTATTCGCGTCGTATAATGTTTTGATTTCCGGGTCACTTTGTTGTGAAGCTGCGAACTCAGTCTGGGTAACATTTATGAGTTCATTCACTTCGGGCGTTAGTACACTTGCACTGGCGTCCCTTTCACTAACGGCTCCCTGCTGCCTCAATTGTTCAAGGTTTTCTACCTGCTCGTCCGCGTCAAACTCGCCTGCGTGTCGGTCAGCCGGCCCCGACTCTTGAGTCACCCGCGACGTTTCAGCGGCTTTTGCCCGCGTCGTTACGGCTGCAACTAATTGTGGCTCAATAAATCCTGCCTTTACTTCTTCCAACAGAGCAGCTGTTCTATTACTTAATAAGTAATATCCGCTGTCGCATTCCTGAGGCACAACTGCGGCTTTAGTTACTACTTTCCCGAATGGCCCTTCAATAGTGACTTCTGCCACCGGGAGATTTCGTGGTGAGGCATCAAGCGGTTGCAAAATCCACACGCTTTCTCCCGTTAAATTCTCGTCGCTAATAAATTTCTCATGGACAAGATCGAAACTGGCACCACAGTCGCGCAAAAATCTTCCGGGAATTTTATTAATTTTTCCAAAGAACACGTACGGTGAAAACAATTCCGTAGCTGTTTTGTCTGCCACATGATTCATTTTTTCGGCCACGCGGCGCTGCGGGCATTCACGGACCATGTGGTCTGTGGCACCACACCCGTAGCATTTCCGCTTGTCTGGCTTCTCGTATGCTGCCCTAACATCGGTTTTCTTACCGCTCGATTTCCCCTGAATTTCCGGTACTATCGGTATCGTCTTGCTCGTGCTTGCAACATGTTCCCCTACGGCTTCCGATTTCCTATAAGGCTTGAACGAAGACCGTTTCCAGCCTGCCCTATTGTTTTCATAGTTGTCTAGTTTACGAGCTAGTTCTAACGGCATCTTAAATTCCCCCCACTCATCAATAAAATGCTCTTTAATATCAATAGGCACACGACGCTTCAATTGATCGGTTACAATTAGATTCATTAAGTCCTCGAACGTATGAATATTTAGTCCTGCTACCCATTCTTTGCAATAATTTTTCAGCTCTCTCGCGTATACGTTCCAGGTAGTATTCGCGGCTTTTACATGTTTCGCGAACAATTGTCGAAACTTCTCGGCATTGAATCGATACATTTCTAATAACCTATTCTTTAAATCGGCATATTCTGTTCTACTACCTTGCCCTTCTAAAGTTAGCGATGCATTGATTTGGTGTGGGAGCAGTCCCATAAGATTTGCCACCCACTCTTCTTCTGGAATTTCTAATTGTTCCGCCTGACTATCAAAAACACTTAAAAATGCTGTTATGTCGTCGTCCTCCCCTTTGAATCGGCTCATAACTTGATTTAATCGAATGTGCATTTTGCTATTTACTTCGGACTGCGGACTAGCTCTACCCGCCAGTTGGCTCTGTTCTATTCTCAGTTTTTCTAACTGAAATGCACGTTCCTTCTCTGATTCGCGTTCACTCTTTTCTCGTTCGCGTTCATCCTTATACGCCTGAGCTATCCCTTTCACAAATTCCTCCTCGTAATCGGAATGCTCCTCTATCAATTTTTTTAGTACTACCAAAGTTTCTCCACCTGTAATTTGGAGTCCTAATTCCTGTGCCACGTGCACTACACACTCTTTCCCGAATCTCGGTAAGTAAGCCATAACTGAAACCTGAACTGAACCTTACAATGCAGATAGCTATACTTACACCAGATCCTTGCTGACTTCTTGATTTTATCAAAGCCGGTTGGCCTTGAGACGTCCTTCCTTCTCCGTCCGTCCTTCCTTCCTTCCTTCCGGCGTTGCCGTGAAAACGTGGGCGTCTGGCTAGGAGCGGACCCTCTCTGCTCCCGTGCGTCGTAATTATGTCTGCCCGTCGACACACCCACGCACTGGCCCACCCACTGTTCGTAATACTGCCACCACTATGCGTATGGTGCAACAATGCCGTGCCGTTCCGGCGTGAATGTTTTAACTGCTGCTATTAATTATCACAATTGAGCAACACTTCCCCGTGGAATTCTTATAACCGCATCCACCAATTATGACTATTTGGTGGGTGCACGTATTCCCCAGTGGGCTTCTTTATAACCGCTGCCACCAATTATACTATTTGGTGGGTGCACGTACTCCCCCGTGGGCTTCTTTATAACCGCTGCCACCAATTATGCTATTTGGTGGGTGATATTCCCCGTGGAATTCGTTTAACCGCTGCCACCAATTATGTCTACCCGTCTGTGACGTCGTGGGAATACACAATAATCACAGACACGAGCTTCAATGATAAATATGTACAGGTTTATTCACAATATGTACAGTACTACTTTAAGTTACAGCTCTGGCAGATCTTTACTTTCCTGATCGCAGGAGCGATCCTTAAAAATGAATAACTGACTCGTGGCCCGCGCCACTCCTCAGCGAGCCTCCCGCACACAGCAGACAGCTCCGGCGACCTCTGGTCACCCGTGGATATAGTCCACAACGGCGTCCCAACACATGGTTTGCCGCACGAGCCTAGCTCGGCTCCGCACCGCCCTGGGCGCAAGTTTTTTGTGCGTTCGCACGAGGGTTCCCTCTCAGCTCAACAAACCCCACCCCCGCGCTCTGCGTCCGCTCTTATATAGCCCCCACCCACGTGACCTGAAACGTCACTGGGTTTTGCACACGGCCCACACTGACCGCTTTGCCAGGAATTTTTGGACATCCATTTCCCTGGATTCCAAGAATTTGACACGCGGCACGCGGCAAAAATGCGCTGTCCCGTACTTTGGGCATCCCTTTCCCTAGCTCTTAGGATTCCCCAGAATACCTCGGCGTGTCACATCCTGCCTGGCCCCTGGCGTCTAATCCTCTGCCGCCGCCCTTTGTGGCGGTTGCTAACTGTAGTCCTACAATACGTCGTAATATGGACCTCAATTTCGCGAATTTGCAAATTTGTACCTTTTGTCTTTGTGCATTAAAACGTCGAGTTTTCTTTGGCAATGAACTTAAGAATATGTTGAGTGATTTGATTCATTTGAAGCACTAGCTTCTGGGCAATATGGAAGAATAGAAATTATCAAGAAACTGCTGTGCAGTAACAAACCTCTTCTCAGCAAAATGGTATAAGAACCACTTGTTCTTCTAATTAAGGAGAAGACCGTGGTGTGTTTTTTCCACCTGAAATGGCTCATTCTGTTTATAGTTGTTATAGTTGTCATAAATGTGATTAGAGTGAATTTCCTAGAAGTGTTTAACTAGTAAAGTTGTTTTTATTCTTCTTAAGTATACACACTTCCTGTTTGGTTTTTAAATCTTCTCTTAGCTAATTGGTTTGATTATAGACCATAGTGATCTACTGTTAGAATGTTTTATTTTGTTTTGATATTCAGAATAACGGAACTGTTCTAGTCTGGCTTTAATTATCCTGGTACTTAAAATGATTTTAACTAACTTTACGTTACTTAATAGCAATTTACAGAACGATATCTGATGATGTACGCTCACACGTACTTTGATGTACGCTCATAATCTTGATTAAAGTGCCAACTCGATTAATGGCCAATTTTCACCATAAATTTTATAATTCAGTCACTGGGTATCTGACCCAGGAAAAGATTCCGGAAGTTTTTTCTCAACATTTCTAAGAGTTTCGTGTAATGAATTGGCATTTAATTTTTCCACCTCGAGAAAAAAGTCGGCTTCACAGAGAAAATAAAGAAAAACTAAGAATTTCGCACTTTTTTCAGTTTTCACGTATATCTCCATATCTACGCTTTTTATCGAAACAACCATTTAAAAAAAATTGAAGTTGACACAATGTCCTTCACAATGTATATATTGATTTCAATTTTCTTTAAAACGGTTTAGACGCTTGTGCGTGCTGAAAAAAACAGCGACTTTTTGGCTCTCTGGCCAAAACGGGAGAACAGCTCGCTGACGCCCTCCTATTTCCTATGAGCGAATTATTTAGATTGTTACTTTTTGATTTTTTATATCGTTAACATTCTGCATTTACTCACGTGGACGCGACAGCCCGCGTACGGGCCATGGCCTACCAGCAGCGTCCCAGCCTCGTGGCCATGGGTTAAGGGGGTACTTGTGGTTAGCACGAAGACATCCTCCCGTCGTATTCTGCTCTTCTGTACCTCAGAAGTGAGTTTTCTCATCGTCACACAACGTATTCTGGGATATTGCAAGGAAAACGCACAATATAATCTTGCATGACCGGTTCTCGAACCCGGGGTCGCGTCATTGAAAGCGAGCACGCTGACCAATGAGCAAAACCGTTAGGAGAAAAGCTAGCCTTATCTAATTAAAATAAGTCGTTAATATGAAAATAGAAGCGACAATATATTCTGTACAATGCAATATATCCATCTTATATTTATACCAACAATACATAACTCCTAATTTTCAATTTTTTGTTGTTGTTTCAAACTATTGGTTGGCGTGAATTTTAACATGAAAGTTTATTGACTCTCTTAAACAAATGGAATCAAAAAAAATATTCTGTAAGAAGCAACAACGAAGAGCGGTGTCAATGACCTCTACCACACAAGTTTCTTGACGATCATGCGATAATTTGATCTTTTGTGGACTTCGCCAAAGAAGGCCAGCACGCATATCGAGAACTCACACGAATAGAAAAACAGTCGTGAATTTAAGTGAATTAACGTGAGTTTTCCTGAAACCACAAATACACCCACAGAAGTTCCAAAGAAATGAATAATGATTCAACGGGATGGTTGATAAACCAAAAGAACGATAATTGCGATCCTCCTTAATGTGACCACATCTTATCCGTTCTCAGACCTTCCGAAGAAGTGTCATGGTTTAGAGCTTTCTTATATAAACCGCAAATATACTAGCGCTCTGGGATCTTTGCTTGTAGAAAAATAAAAACGCTCTTTTGTATTTTAATTGGCATATTGAAGCTTGACATGATACAGTAGTTTAAGGCAAATTCAGGCACCATTTCTGAAATTAGGATCTATGAAAAAATCGATTTTTTGTGGATTTTTTAAGAAGTCTTCTTCCTTTTATTTGTGCATGGTTCATGTTATTCTTTACCTTCTTTACGGTGAGAGATATGCTATGATTTGAAAGTACAACTTAAACTAAAATATTCTGCATTGTATTGAAGCGAATGGAGATTGTACTACATTGACATCAAAATATTTTTCCACTCATTCAACAAAAACTGAAGTATATATTCAATATAGAAGATAGACATATTTTACTTTAATGATAGCCGTTGTTCAAAGACAGATCTTTACAAAAAAATCAATTTTTCGAAAATGTGAGTGTTTCTTGCGAATTTTTCCCTCAAATTTAGAGAAATTTTGAACAATTACTTTTTCAAAAAACTGCTCGAAGTTTTTATTAATTTTTCTTTGTGTTGAGCCAAGCACGGTTAATAAACTGCTGCTGGTCTGATTTTCTGCGAATACTGTATTTCGAAAATTGACAAAAGTAATACAGAAATAGTTTAATATTGTTAGAAATTTTCTCTGAAATAAAATCTAAACTAGAAATTATATCTTTAAACAAATTCATGTATAGTTATTTTAAAACCGTGTTGTTTTCGAGTAATTTCTGCTTGAAGTTAATGCATTTTATCAAAACGTTTCTAAAAATCGACTCCAGATTTTTTCTTTAATTTTAGTGCAGAAGTTAGTGTAAAGAACGCTTAAAAATGGCGAAATTCTGATTTACTTGAACTCTCTGAATTTTCGAGAATTACGTAAGTTTTAAATAATGGGAGAGACCACTTGTGTTTCGAGGGTCAGCAAATGTCAGTACAGCCGACCGACTGCTTAGTGGGGCGGTAAATCACATGACAAGTTAACCCCATATCACTGATTTTAATTCTCGGCAACGGAGAATAAAAAGCTGGTTGGTAACATTTTTGCAGGTGCATGTAGAAGTATAATATTGCGTTCTTATTCAAAGTAATGCAAAAAGTATGTTTTTGTAGCACCACTAATTTTGACATTCAAACATGCCAAAATGTTCACTTGCAGGTTTCCTGTTGACTTCTGTCGTAGGAAACATGAGACCTGCTGTTGCAGCCTGTTTCGGCGAAAGAATATATGATCATTGCAATAGGTTAAATCTCGACATTTGCAAAACTATCGCACTAATTGCACAGCGCTAGCCAATCAATGAGTGGAGTTTTAAGTTCATATCTTAGTCTATGCAACTGGGTGGGGGTAATTCACGAACAAGTGAATCTCGAAGCCCGTGGACCACCAACTGATTACTCAAATACTCGAAACAGCAAATCGTGGTAAATTATTATTGCCTGAAAAATTTTTATTTGCTTCGTAAGAATGCCACCCAGGCCACCTGAGAACGATTCCACGTGTTTGGATTTTCGTCCCATGTGTCAATGCTAACATTGGTTTCGTATTATCAGTTTTGCGCACCAAAATTGCATAAAAATATGCGCATCAAGAGTTCAGTTTATGGAGAGAGTCGGTTCAATGAGAATTAGGCCCATTCACACTATTTCGAGAAACTCATGTACTGCTGGACTACTCCGGTACTCGGCGTCGCGGTGTCCTGGTAGATCAGTCTTCGGCATAGGGCGACGTGGCAAGTAAGTGAATATTCATTCCGTGGCCCGCATTCCCCGACGGCGGGTGCAGGGCTCGAGGGGGTGTGGTAGGAGCCAGGGGCGAGGCGGGGTGGAACTTACGGTATATTCCTAGCTCGTCAATTACTGAGATCAATAATCCCATAGGTGGAGTGCACGTTAAATTCTGAGAGGTGTCGGTGTTCATTCTTAGTAAGGAACGTAAGATCCAGCGCCGATCTATAAGTCGGCTTGCTTGCTTTTCCCTTCCAGATGTCCCTCATCGTAGCACCATCTCAATGAGACAACTGTTCTGTTCTCTCAAAATGTGTAGTAGTGTAATGCATGAAAGTGTGTGTCTGTGTGAAGGTGCAGGATAGGGACAAAGATGAGAAAGCAAAGTTCGCGCGGGGTCCATGACTCTTTTGTTAACGCACTTTTCTGCCATTCGCATGGTATTGATCGAAAAAACAACAGTAAACTGCCGATCAAAGTAGCTTGCCAACGTAATTCTCATCCAGACGGTGGTTGAATTCGTTATAGTTATTTAGCTAATGCCGAAAATCCGCCACTATCATTCTAGGACCTCCAAGTCAGCGCCATTGCATAGGCACCGGCCATGCTGAGCCATTGCAACTGATGGTAATGACCACGATTTCAGACTGCGGATATTAAACAACAATAATAGCAACTGCGCAAGAGGAACATGTTCAATAAATTAAATACAATTTGTCCGGATATCTCATCCTGGACCAGTGAGTAAGGGGAGCTTTGACGACGATGAGGAGGAAAAGGATGATAAGGTGGTGGAGGAGGTGTGAAGAAAAAGGAGGAGGGGGATGACGGGGAGGAGAGGGAGGTGGGGGTTGAGAGGGGGAGAGTGTTGAGAGGGACAGAGGGTTGAGAGGGGGACAGGTTTGAGAGGGAGGATGGGGTTGAGAAGGGGAGAGGGTTGAGAATGAGGATGGGGTTGTGAGGAAGGAGGGTTCCGAGAGGAAGGGGGCGGAGAGGGAGTTGGGGCGGTATGGAGGAGGGGCGGTGAACACCAGGGGCAGGAGGGGGAAGAAGGGGAGGGGAAGGCGGGGAGGAGGGAGAGGAAGAAGAGGAAGGGGAGGAGGAGCAGAAGGAGGGGTGGGAGGAGGGGCGGTGGGAGGAGGAGGAGGAGGGGGGGAGGAGGAGGGAGGAGGAGGAGGGAGGGGAGGAGGAGCAGGAGGAGGGGTGGGAGGAGGGGCGGGAGGAGGAGGAGGAGGAGGAGGAGGAGGTCCTGGCGGCGCGCAGTCTGGCAGCACGCGAGCGCCTAATTACAGAAGTCATTGTCGCAGGACGCCGTGCAGGCGTTGCCCGAGACGAGGGTCGAGGGGGGGGCGGAGAGCGTGGAGGACAGCGACGCGTCCTCCAGAAGCGCGAGTGCGAATCCTCCTCAACGACATGACAACGACAAATGCGCTAGGAGGGGGAAAGCATAAGACAAGGATAGGAAATTGTGACGAGGTAGAAGCAGGTAAAGGCAGGAAGGAATCAGAAAATTACTCACTGCACGGTCACACCAACGCGGTGGAAATCTTAAAGTGCAAATCTCAGGATCACAAATGAGTATCTTCGGAACCCTGAATTGAAAAATAATGACTACTGGTGAAATGAATATTCGTGCAACTCCTGATACGTATTAGAATGTGTACAATCATGTGAACTACCTATATTATAAAAATTATATGTAATTTTTCTGAAAATTCTTCATGAAATTATTGAAATATTCCATTACGACAAGAGAATCAATATTTTATGTAATTTAAATATATAGCATAGGTAGGATAGGGAAGTTTGGTTGAAGGGACTTCTAGGTACTACATGGATACGACGAAAACGGTATGATGACGAGACGGTTTAGAAAGAAAGAGACAATGACGGCGAAAAAGGTGCTGCATAATATCAGAATAGGCAGATTCAAGTTGAAAATAATGAAACTTGTACGCCAAGGTTTTGAAGTAAAACGAGTTTTTGAGGTTTGGAATGTAAGTGCCAACTTCTTTAAAAAAACGACAGATATATTGAAATTAAATGAATTGTAATTGGTGAATAAAATGTCAGCATTCTGGTCATAGGTTATTTGGAAATCCATGCCCAATAAAGTCATTTCTGTATTTTGTTTGTTGTGCAATTGAGTAACTTTTATAACAGCGGTCCATTTTACTATCTAGCCTTACTTCGTAAAAAGAGTCAGTTTTGCAATACTCGGCCGGCGTCAATACTGGCGGAAGTTGGCCATTTTTCGTCAGAAAATCACTTATTGCCTGGTAGAGAAACTAGTGGTGCTACAACAGCAGATACTTTATCACAATAATTCTAAATTTTTCAATTTTCGAAGATTTAGAACGTTCAACGAAACGGAGACCTATACAAATTCTTAAGCCTCCTTTGGTCCTGAAAAAAAAAGAAATTAAAAGAAAAATTATCGTGCAGTATTTGAGACAATGTTATTTTTATAAATAGCAGTAAATTACGTGGAAATTTCGTTATTCAACAAATGTGTATAATCTTATTTAAAAATATTACTAGAACAGATTTTATTGAAGTAAAAAATCTCTGTGTTACACTTTTGCAATGACATATGTAGTACTTATTGCAATTTTGTAAAATAGAGATAATTAGCCGAGACTTAGACCTGCCCAATAATTGGATGAAATTGCCTCTATTTCACATACAACAGATTTTTGGGGGAAGAAAATCTCAAACTTAAATATTGCATGTTTAGAAAAGCGTTTGAACTTTTGGAATTTTCGATAATTCAACGATTTCAAAGACAAGTAGACCTGCGCGATTTTAAGTGTCCTTTATGCTATTGAAGAAAATAGTGAACAAAAAAATAGGAGTTATTAGGCCTTCATGCAAAGTGACCTCAAAATCAAACTTGCAGGGGACTCGCGTTCTTTCAGATCGATCAAGGAATATCAATTTTGGAGAAAATCGTGTAACCGGTTTAGTCACTAGCGTTGACCGCAAGCTAAGGGCCGGACAGACAGGACCCACAAAAAGGAAATTCTGACTACAAAACCTGTTAGAATAAATACTTGACTTTGTATAGGAACACTATATATCCACTTTTTCATTACCAGGAGCCCATAATAGGAATTTCTGTCGAAAAATCGCCGATTTCTGCCACAGAATTACAATACTTTCTCTTTATTACGTGATTGATTGATTGATTGATGATTCCGTGCGCGCCAACTGCTAAGGTCATTAGTCCCATAAGTGTAGAGCATGCTTTTTTACGGGATGGGGTGGTGATCTTTTTTTATTTCGTTGCGTCGTTAATCTAACTTACCGACGCAACGCGTCTTTTCGCGTCTGGTCGAGCGTTGAGCGCGGAGTAATTCTCCATTAATATCTATCCCTCTGAATTACAGAGGGCGCTGTATTCTTTTTATGTCTCGTCTTGTCTAGTCAGTTGTCAAAGAGGACCGCCAGGTAGCATCTCCGCGTACGCGCCTCTTACTCCACGCGCCCCTGGGTCACTACCCAGCGGCCAGAATTGGGAAGGAATTAGGAAAGGGGTAAGGTTTAGGGCACTTCACAGGGGTTGGACTAGCCCTTTTGAAGCAGCCAAACTCGTTTTGTTGGAACAAATTTCACATGAGATTCGACGGGAATCGAATCCGGACCTCAGTGGTGAAAGACTAACGACTTTGCTATGAGTCACGAGCGAGATGTTCCCATACTGGCTGGTGAGATCCGGCGCCGACTTACCTGTCGGCTAACGGGGTATTCCCCACCAGCGGAGCACCGCTCCGACCGGGACAAGCTCTAAGCTCCCGACCAGCCTTCCGGCATGTTTGTTAGTGTAGTGCATCTAAGTGAAAGTTTGCGTAATTAAGGGATGAGGATAGGACATGGACGGGGAAGAAAATATCTCGCGCGATCCGTGACCCGTTTGATATGCTGGTATTAATGGGTGAAATCACAGAAAACTACTGCTCAGAGCAGCAGGCCGCTAGAATTCTCTAGAGTATCTACCTAGTGCCGAAAATCCTGTTACCGTCTGGACTCAAACCTAGAACCTCCCGGTCAGAGGCACTGCAGTGGCATCAGTTGATGCTCTGAGACACCTCTCCTGGTCTTTACTACGTTAGTGCGTAGTACCAAGAGAGAGTAAACGCAAATTAACTTGCAACTTCTTTCGAGTTACCACGCTGTTTCAGAAAAGCCCAGAATACGGTAAGTGAATGATGCTTCATGTTTCTGAATCACCTAGAAGCCGTTATACTAAAATTACATTTTTGTTTTAATATAATTTCAACAGAAATTAAAGAAGGCATTAAGTAGCCTTTAAAATGAATAATACACACATTATTACTGATTAAAATTATATTTTTAATTGTTTATACTGATAGTGAAAAAATAAGGTTTTCTTTTTCACATGGATTGGTATACGTGAACTTCATTCACTTACGACTCCGTGTACAGAAGTTTTGTTCTAGCAACTTTTTATTAGAATTGGTCTTATTTTTCTGAGAAGTTGGAATAAATGCCTCCATTATTTCCTTGCGATTTAAAATATCAATGCATATACTTTTTAACAGTCTATTGTATTGAAGACACGATATTCTAAAATTGTATAAGTTGAGTTAAAATATTACTTTATGATAATTATAAACTATAAAATTATTAATTATAAAATATTACTTTGTGGTAATTACTTTGTTGTTTTAGCATTCCATTAATAGCACTGTTAGCAGAATAAATTTTAGAATCATATCAGAGGCTAATAAAATAAAGTTTTGGATATGGTGATGTGAACTTTTTTCTTAAATTGTGCATGTATACCCGACTTAAATGTATATTTCTTTCAGTTTAAACAGTCAAGTTTCTCTTGTGTCTCGGGGATAAGAGCAACGGTCGAAACTTTTCGAGGCCCTGAAGTATTTTAAATTTCAATGAGATTTAGTGAGTCTCAGAGTTTCCAAACGAAACTTCTCGCTTCGATTCGTCTTCTTTCCGTGTAAACGTAGAAATTTTTAATTCTGTTCTTGGAGTCGGATAACATTTATTTCGAAGAGTGCGACATGTAAATAATTGATTTATTCTTCTGGTCTCACGCTACCATCAGCGATTCGACAGCTCGATGCTGCCATTTTAAGCAAGGGTGTTTCTCAAACACTACCGCCACAAATTATTGAACACAACTATTCAGAAGCTGTGCCTGAATTCTCATTTAAGGCGAAGAGTGCGATATCCGGGTTATTATTGTTGATATTTGTTATGCCTGAGAGTTTTGAAACGTGCCCATTCGCCCATCCTGGGCGTGGGTTCAATTTTCATTATATTCAAGTTTGATATACAAACTGAGATTGCTAAGAAAAGGTATACAATTATGTTACTCCTTGTATTCCTGATAATGCGAATAATACATTTACGTGTGTAAATATTCCCAACATCTTTTTTTTCAAATATACATAAAACAAGATGTCTTTCTTAAAGAGTAATCGATTGCTTCTCAATAAAAAAGAATGTTTCTCTTTTAATTCATGGATATTGTCCTTCCACCTTTTCATTTATATCTTTATACCATCTAGCATATCTTACATGTACTATATATCATGCATTACACTTTGTACTGCCGTCCGCAGTACTGCGATATTTTTCTCATCTTCAACTATTATTTCTTCATTTGTTTTCTCGACTATACCACAACAATGATATCACTTCAATTAACATAATCTCACATCGGATCGATTGATTGAATAATAATTCCGGACGAGTCAAAGGCAAATGCCATTTTCCCCGTAAGTGTAGTGCATGTTTTACTGGATTTTTTGGTCACCCCATTGGCTTGCTAGTTCCGCCTCCGACCTACGTCAGTTTGCGGGTTTCTTCTCATAATGGAGTATTTGGTTGAGTAATCTCATAATATAGATAAACTGTCAACGGATTTTGCAGGAAGAATCAGACAAGTTCGGAAGACATCACTCGATAGCAGGAATATGATCAAAGCAATCAACACATATGCTATCCCTGTGCTCGGGTACTCTTTTGAGGTTACAACTCTTTTAGAGTACAACGGAAATCAAAGACCTCGAAAGAAAACAGCGCACATTGATGACTAAAGAACGCAAGCATCATCCAAAATCAGCAGTCGAAAGAATAACGTTGCCACCGTATTTGGGTGGTCGAGGTGTTGTGGACATAGGCAACCAACAGTCCCAACATATAAAAATCTCTACGAGAATACTTTCTCAAGGAAGCATAAACATCTAAACTATATCGTGCCGTCTGATTAGCAGATGGGTCCACACCGTTGAAGTTAAGTAATCAAGAATACAACGGAAATAATCATACAGAATAGAGAAAACTGGGAACGTGGATAAGCAAGCCCCTGCATGGAAAGCATCTGTATGTAATTAGTAAAGATCATGTCGACATGAAAGCATCGAACCATTGGCAAATGGCAGGTCATATGTTCCCTCAGACGCAAGACTTTGCTAGCAATACAAGATCAGGTCATACCCTCCAGAATTTATCTGAAAGTAATAGTAAGAGATCCTGGGATATAAGATGACAGATGTCGATATGTATGCCACGCACAAAAAAACACCCACCATATTACATCTGGATACACATATTTCTTGGGAACTGATTATAAACAACGCCATGATGCAGATGGAAAGATCGTGCATCAAGAGCTTGCTTATCAACACCAACTTATAGAACTAATATATAACCATACTGTAAGTACGTACTACCTAACAATGCTCTCAAAAATAATTAATGCCGACTTTATTGGGATACAATAATTATCACAGACCAGACAGCCCCTCACAACCAGCCTGATTTGGTTCTAGTAAACAAAACGAAAAGGCAACCCTGCCAGATCGAAATAGCCATACCAAACAAGAAAAACCTTCAAGAAAAATGTGTCGAGAAAATCACAATATATGCTCCGCTGGTTGAAAGTATTAAGAGACAGTGGCATATGGATCATGTGAGAATCATCCCTATTGGCATCTCAAGCAACGCAGTAATTCCGAAAACAGTGTATAATAGTTTAAAAGATCTGAATATTAATGTGTATATTTATAAGACTATGCAGAAGGCTGTGGTCATCCCGACAACTGGAAAAGCTCGAACGTTTATAGGGGTAGAGTTGAGGTGAATTCCTAACAAAAAGACGTTGATAAATATGGGTTTGTCATGAATAACCTGTGTATTTGTCCTTATGAAAAAAGAAAATAAAATTTAAATAATAATAAATTATTTGGCGGTATTGGGTCGGTAGTCCGACTTCGCCGGCCAGCTACCGGTATTCCCCATACCTGGGCTTACTTAAATTCCCATGTTTGGGGGTAAAAATTACAATAGGCGAACATGACGTATTCTCTTCGCCGTAACTAGCAACATCCGTCTGTTTGAGCGTTTCTTCGTCATACAACTACAGAAACTGGGACGATTTTAAAAGGAAAGTTACAACTCTATTTTGGCCTCGACCAGGAATCGAACCCAGAACCACAGCACGGGAAGCAAGTACGCTGCCCAAGAGCCATCTTAGAGGCAATAATAGTAATAGTAGTAGTAGTAATAATAATAATAATAATAATAATAATAATAATAATAATAATAATAATAATAATAATAATAATAATAATAATAATAATAATAATAATAATAATAAGTATATAGAATTACAAAAAGCTACAATCCTCAACACATGCAAAATAGTTAGGAAGTTTCTGGATAGCAGTGTGACTCACGCCTAATACATATATCCTACTCCAAAATCAAAATCGGAAAGGGCCTTCACTTGGCAAAAGCCCGTAAGGTCACTTCAATCCTGGGACAACATCCAGAGACATAATTGTATAATAATAATAATAATGAGGATGATGAGGATGATGAGGATAGTGATCGCTAAAGCAGTAGTGCCGAGACGATCTCGGACGGAATGATAGGTGTCCCGCCTCGGGCATAGATGGGTTTGTGTATGTCTGTATGTAGTATGCGTGTTTCGTCCATTCAAGGTTCATTATCATTTCATATCCCATAATGCCCGGACTAGCAACCCTTGGGGTATAAAGCATAATGCTGATCCCACCAAAAAGGATTTTCATACGCTTCCCACGGGATAAATGGAACTGAGCCTCGGTAAGTGCAAGTGTATGTCCGCGTGGTCCTAGACCGCTAATTCGCGACCAAAAATACATCACTCACTGTAATCTCACTGTGCAATATAAATGTGGCATATTTCATTCTTGAATTAATAGATTACTTAGGTTTATATTTAACGTTTCTATGTAACAATGTCTCAAAATCATTCAGACATTGATTTTAAAAATGAAGGAAAATCATTTTCTTCCTATTGGAAGGAACCTAACTATTGCTTTAAGTATACGAGTACAACATTAAAACGTGTAGATCAATGTCTGAAAATCTATAACATTTTTGTGGCCTATAAAAATTTAAATTCCCTCCAAACTTTATTACCAAATGACAAATCCCTCATACTTTCAATTGAAAGAAGTTGGGTTTATTTTCTTTTATGAAATGACTGCAATTCGGCTTATGTAGGGCAAATAGTGAGAGATTTTCCTTGTAAATCAAGAAGATATCAGATGTAAATATTTAAATTCAGACAATTCTATCTTTGCCAACCATTTGATTTATAACAACCACTCTGTTGACCCTATTGAAAATTTCAAAGTTCTCCATTTAGAAAGCATACAACATTAAGGCATACAATTAAACATTTTAGAAAACCTTAAAATGTTTAGCCTTTTCAAAAGTTCAAAGTTTACAGCATTTAATGAATACACTCTCGTCAAAAATAGAATCATTTTAAGTCTTTTTATAGAGAAGTTCACTCCCGTAAGTCTTCATTTCTGCTTTCTTCTTTCCTCCTCCCCTCTCCCTTTCCAGTTCAATTCATTTGTCTTCAGTTACCGTCAACATAACCGTCATTTAGTTCACGTTTTCATCAGTTTTAGGTATATGTGTTTTCCACGCTATTTGGCTAGTGAGTATTTTCTTTATATTATTGTGTCAAAAAAATTAATTATTTTTATGTTCGTAATGTTGTGGGCTACACCTTTATAGATGAGATCAATTGGGTTATAACGTAGGATGACACAATTTCATTATTTCAAAGTCGGAAGAAAGATACAAGTATCATGACAAGAATCACTTGGTCAACCACATATAATGTTAGTTCATGACAACATAATAGCTTCTATTGTGCAACAAGATATAAGGCAATTGCAAATGATCTCCCTGTCTTTATTCTGCTTAGTAGAACAAAGAGAAACAACGTTGCGTGCTTGATGTGTAAGTTGAAAGATTCATCCGTGGGCTATATATGTCAGAATTGTACACTTGGAAGATTCCCTAACAAATCATAGAGAAAATATTTACTTGATTCGAGTAAGTTTTAAAATAATGTACCCAGTGGTGATAGTATCAATAATTATATTAGATGTAATAATCCTCGAATCAATGAAATGACTATTAGATTCTGATATTGTATTATTTTGTAATATTATTTGATTTTATGAAACATTTGTGAAATCGCACAAATCGGCATCGACTATCTTGCATGCTAATAAAATCCATGGTATTAGTTCCTAGAAGAAACAGCGCAAAACTAGCTTGTATATTTCCACACATTACCTTTTGAGCCTTCCTTTTCACTTAACACAATTAAACGAAACTTGCTTTTATAGCGTATTCACTTCCATGAGGATGAATACAATTTTGAGGTGACACAGTCTTCTAATTTACGATTATAAATTCCCCATATAAGAACCGATTTAGTTCAATCAGTTTGGGGCGGGATTCTTCAAATAGTAAATGCAACTCCTATACGATATTTTATTTTATATTTTGAAATTAAAATGATTGTAACAGACTTCTTTATAATTCACTAATTATTTCTCCGCCAAACGGGATCAAATAGTACAATAAGAAAAGATAGAAACTTGAATAAAAACCCATTGAATCCAGATTTTACTTTCAAGAATAAGTGATACCTCCTACATGATAGGTAAGAGTAAAGGTAAGCCACACGACTGGGTGAACCGGTGGATTTGAAACAGGTATTCAGATCGTGTATGAACAAATACTTTTACATTTCAGTATGACTTTTATCTCTTAACCACACTAAGACACCAACCCTAAAGACGCATAAGAAGTGTATTTAAGAGAAAAATTCCTCTAGTATTTTTATTTTTATTTTTATTTTTATTTTTTATATTTATTTATATTTATTTTTATTTGTTTATATTTTTATTTATTTATATTTGATTATATTTTTATATTTATTCATATTTATTTTTATTTATTTATTTTTGAAACACGTCAGCTTCTATGATCATTAGTGACGTTAGTGCAGTGAGTATTATTGACCGCGTGACGCGCCGGTGTTCCTTCTCCGTTTGATTGTTGAGATGCGGCGACCTACACGTGTACTTACGGGGGATCTCCCCAGCCGGCATCGCCCCCTCACGCTCCTGTTTTGTATTCGTCGCAGAACACACGAAAAACTTCCTATCAGTGTACTCGACTCTATTATTTTCATCCTGGCGGAGGCTGAATTTGACCTAGCGTTATAACCTGTTTCAAAATTCCGTTTTCGTCGGAACTCGAACCCTAGGTCCTCCCGGTCCGAGTCTTTGCAAGACGATAATTATGGCTCTGAGCGAACTCATCGGGTCAAAAACTGAAAAGACCAATGGCTCCAAAGGCCTACGATATCTCAGAGCAACGAAGTAATTGAAACAATACAAAACAAATCGACGAAATAGAAATTCAAGCATTTCCAATTCTACTTGCTCAACTCTCCCAAACTAATTTGATTTTGCAATAACTACAACTTTCTGTACTAATGTATTGTGTAATTTGCGAGCTCTGGAAACGTCAATTTATGTAAAATCAAGGAACCATAATTCCTATTTTATTGACTGTAAGAGAAATGTCACAATTATGTACTAACAACGATTTTACCCGTCATTAAGCCATTATTTTCCTTTCTCGTTATTTCGTAATAAGTTCTTTCTCGCACTTACTTCATTAGAAGAGAAAATATTGTAGACGTGCGCGGGAAAAAGGCGAATTTTCGACAAAAAACTTATTGTCGGGCTCTGAATCAGAAAAAGTAGATAAATCCTGTTCCTTTGTATAGTAAAGTGCTTCCTCTAACTCATGGTGTAGTCAGAATCTGTGTTTTATGGTTATTTGACACGGAAAAAAATGTTTGACTTCAAATCTTCTGTCCGTCTGTGACAGCTAGCACATAAACCGTTCAGCCCATTTTCTGCAAAACTGATATTTCCCAATCGATCTGCACGAACTCGAGGATTTGCGAATTTGGAACGGATATTTCGATTTTTAAGGGTACTTTACAAGAAGCCTTAACATTTTCAAAATTTCCTCAAAAAACGACACCAAATTTTTTAATAAACTGTGACCTCAGACAGCATAAAGAACGTATAAGAGAGTGGTGTAGGTCTTATTTTGGCTGAAATAACTGATTTTTGAAAATTACAAAAGTGAATTTTTTTCGGCGTCTTCCTACATCTACAATATAGAAGACGGATATTTTTTCCTTAATGAAATTTGTGCGTTAAAGAAGTCGTGAAATAATGTCAAGTACACTTTTTCGAAAATATGAGTAGTCTTGGAGGAAATTTGGGTAAAAAGAATAGATAATTTTAAATATTTTTAAATATTTTTTTTCAAAAACGGCTACAATTTTTTTTTTGGAATTTTCTTCTCCTGTGTATTAAAGGACGGTGTAAAAATGGTGCTAGTCCCATGTTCGGCGAGTTCTTCGTTTTCTCGAAAATTCCATACAGTTAACACGGCAAAACTGCAAATTTGAAGATAACGATTTTGCTCTAAACAAAGTTTGATCTAAAAAACAGCACTGTAAAAACGTTCATGTACATTTTTTTGAAAAAAAAGACGAGTAGTTTTGGCGTAATTTGTATAAGAAATTTGTTCAGTCTTCGTTGCTTGCAGCCCCGTGGTTTTGGGGGGAAAGAAATACGAATTGAGAACGAAGGAACTTGTGAGACGTAATACCGTCTAAATTTTCTAAAGTTTCTAGCAAGTGCCTTTGGTAGTACTTGTAGATTCTAACATTTTTGTTGTCTAAACGTCATACAAAACATTATAAATGCATATTAATAACTTACAATGGGCGCAAAATTGAAAAACATACTACGTAGCCTCCTGTGAGACGTGTTTCCTTATTTACTCTGGGGAAAATTCAAAAGCAATGAAACAGTTTCGCTTTTGACTGAAAAATTAAAATATTTGTTTGCCCTATTACAATAGACTACTGCGCATACCGACTTTATTCTTATCCTAAGTGCGTCTCGGCTTACGACACAAATGATGTCATGCAACAGCAAGGTTCCAAAGCAAATGCCAACATCAATTATATTCGCGTATTACGAAATGAAACTGCAATTTCTTTCGTGTTGTTTGTTTGGAAATAAGTGTTGTAATGTAAATATATAAAACTCTACTATGTTATTGCAGTGTTCGTGAAAACTGTTTCTATTAAAATATTTAATTTATTGCAGCGTTATGCAAGAGAATTTTATTAGTTGTTTTTGAGCAGTGTGTGCGCTATTTTGCGTAGTTTTGTTTGTTTCCATCAGAAACTACCTGCACCACTTTTGCGGCTCTAGGTGACTAGTATTTCAATATTTCTTCAAAATATGTAATATTCATTCGTTATTGAATTTTTTAGTTTTGCAAAAATACTCTTATTAATTTGTAATATCTGAACAATGTTAATTGAGTAGACGGGATGTGGGGAAATATCTTTTTAATGAGTTGAAAACTCACAACATTTTATCACTTGGCACAAAATATTGACGTTTCGACAGCAATTTTAATGGATAGAGCTTGTACGATTCCGACCGTCACTCTCATAAAACATATCAATATTTTCTGTATTCAGTCGAGAATGTTTGCAGTGTTATCAACAATTTCCAATCTCTGCATGTGTCTAATGATTTTTATACTGAATGTTGAGTACTTCACGTAAAATGAAAAAAGAATATTTACTAAGTACTACACGTAAAATGAAAACTTCGAATTCTTATGGATTTTATGTAAAGTATCTCCTAAAATTCAAAGACTTTTCTCAAGTTCGGGGATCACGACATTACTCATATCGATCGGACAATATCAATTTTGGTAAAACTTCTGGGTACGATTTAAGGGCTAGTGTCGTTGACGGACGGAACTAACGTTTTGAGAAATGAACATTTTTTCGGTATGAAAGGCCCCAAAACGTGGATTACACTGGGTATATGAGAAAGCAATATCCATATACAACAAGAAAATGTTTTGTAAACCTATTGTTTCTTTTTGTAAAAAAATCGGCACTTTTTCCTGCAGAATTGCAATAATATTTTTACGGAGTAAGTACGTATAAGAAAAAGTAAAAGTGTGAAATTGGAAATTAAAAAAGGTTTAACTACACATTAAATAAAGAAGTATCCTAACGCCATGAAAATTTTAAAGATTAAAATCAGACGCAGACCGCGGATTTTTTTTCGCGGGGGGCTACAAGTATAGTGTCCACCCACCTTGATGTTTTCTTATAAAGAATTTTTCAGCTACATTAAATATAATGATTTTTTATTTGTTAACTTAGTTAATATTTCATTCGTTTACGTTATAAATATTAATTATGTTTCGTTAGTGCACAAAATTAGTAAAAGCTATATCTTTTAGTATGTATCAGTGGCTTCTTGAAGGGAGTCCCCCCCCGCTTGCGCGTCGCTGGTTAAAATTGATTGATATATTTGTTGGATGGTTAGAGCATGACATATTAATCCGCTTACGCGTTCGTTACGTATATAGTACTTGAATCGACTTTTTCTGAAACCCAAGTGTAGTTCTATTACTCTTACATTCCGTTCGTGTGTCCATGAAGTGTCTCACAAAATTACGAACGATTTTCTTGCGAAGTTCAATTCTTATGAAATACTGTTTTACAGAATTGCGTAACTTGTTTTGAGTATGCTGTTTTCTTAGAAGGTTTTGAGGAAAACGGAAATGCCCCTGAAATCATGTGCGCTGGAAGGAATATTTTTCATCTGTTCGTCTGGAATGATACACTCGATCGATCAAAAAGGCTTATGCAGTCTCAGCCAAAGGAATACCATTTATTCATATTCTATTCTCACAATTGTCATTTAGAAATTTTTTAAATTAATTAAACACGTGCTGCACATGAGCACAAGGACGTCAAACAATGACGAAACGGGAGGCTAGGTCATATACGTAGGTTTTGTCTTATTATTTGCAAACATTTTGTAGCACCACTAGTTTATGGTTGTTGGAATAATTGTTTTTATTCTTGATAATAAAGTTACTATAATGCCCTAAATATTAGTTATTAATACATCGTACAAAAGATTATTAGAACCTCGTGACTTACAACATAATTCTTGTAAATATTGCTTATTTCAACAAGAAGTAATTTTATAATCATTTCACATACGTGAAAGGCAGAATTGCTTGAAATGTGTCTTGAAGTGAAAAAAGTATTCTTTTTGAGGGGAAGAGCCAAAGTAAGGAATTTATTTGGTAGTTATTTCGATCCCACGATTATTATTAAGATTTATGATGTTTGAAATACATTACTTGTATATCAAATATTCTTTATTAAATTCCTCTCTTTAAAATTATTTAACCTTATAATTTAAATAATGAATAATATGTATTTCAAGTCACAGGACGAACCTCATCTACTACGGTTCGCGTCTAGTGCAATTCTTGCCTGAGAGTGCTGTTAACAAGACGCTCCCAAGCCGTTGTTATCTCATCACGGAGTGAAACACATTGGAGCGAGTGTAATGAGTAAGCAGTGATGTAAATGCATCAACAGGTCTCGTCATAAACCTGGCTCTCTTAATCCGTAATTACAATGCTTGAAACAATCCTATAAACTATCACGGAGCTGTGCTACAATATTAAATTTGCCTCAAAGAGTTTTCGGCCCACGAAGAGACGAAGGAAATGCCTGCCGCTGAAGAACGCCTTCAGTACCCAAGCGCTGGTGAGGCTACTTATATAGTTTTATTTAATTAATTATTTTATTTAATTATTTATTTATTTATTTATTTATTTATTTATTTATTTATTTATTTATTTATTTATTTATTCATTTATTTATTTATTTATTTATTTATTTATTTATTTATTTATTTATTTATTTATTTATTTATTTATTTATTTATTTATTTATTTATTTACGTCAAAAACATTTAAAAACTGTGTATGACGTGCTATGGGGAGAAGTGAATTCTGTGCACGTTTTCAAAATTCTGTGATCTCTACACTACGCCATATATTACTTGAATTTTGCATACAAAAAAAACCGCTCCGATGTAATAAAATATATTTCCAAGGATAAATAAGCAATAAATTTTGGGCTCTAACCCATCATGTCCTTCGTCAATAAATAATACTTTCTGCCGCGACAACATGGGGAACGATAATTTGAATAACTATATTTCTCACTGAAATGTAGAAGACGTGCACAGATAATGAAGTTACATTTATGTTCAGAAGCAAAACAAGGGGCCATCTCAGCATTTGCTCAATGGATCAGAGAAACTGGACGAAAAACCTGATCGAGATGGGGGTCATTGTCCCGGTGGCTGCGGTACAATACTTGTTACAGGTTGTTTACATTAATACAGTCCAAATGGTAAGTAATGCATTAAATATCACTGTTAAAATTAATGTTACTTCCCTTTTGATGCTCAATATAGTCTCTAACTGTATAGAAACGGTTATGCAGCAGAAGCGATTCCACTTGGGATTTAGACTTTTCTACCGAATTTTATCGTTTAATGTCATCTGGCAAAGTGTTGCAGGACCTCAGGCAGGTGCAGTTTCTATTCACAGCAGGAAAAGTTCAGTAAGCATTCCATTATACTTCCAAAGCTACCGTACGCTAAATTATAAAGTTGGCAACAGTAAAGTCGTACAATATAAAACACGTGACTTCACCTACCGCGTGAATGCACATAACGGATTCGCTTTTCTTTCAGAAGTAGATTCTCTCCTACTTAAATTGTACGACTCCTAAACGACTTCCTTTAGTTGTACTGTTTTCTCTAATTCTGCCCTTTCGATGCCATAAAATATTAATCCCCTCCTTCTATAACCCACCCTCGCAAACAAGAAACAACAAAAAACAGCATAATATTACCAAACAAAAAAGTCCAAAAGCCTAATTGGGTTAAACTTGAATGTAAATAGTGCAACAAATGTGTTAATGTTGTTTTCTGAAACTAACACATCCAAAGCCTTGTGGCTGACTAGTGGATGAAATACATTTAAAAAATCTCTTTCATACCATTATAAAGTATTTAATGCATACTTAATGAAAATTCCAAACGTTTAAATATCCTACGCACTAGTCTCGTTTATAAATAGCATATAAAACGCTCCCTTATAACACCACAATAAATCAAATCAAATATATCGAATATCCCACCAACTGTGCGCTGCCCTCATATCTTCTAAACGTTTCACGGTATCGAAATGCATTTTTCGCTCAACTATGCGGAATTGTGGGGCAAATAATATGCAATTGAGATATTGTTCATTTTCGACAAATTTAACCATCTTTGATTCTTTAAATGGAACCATATATTTTTCTCAATAGAAATTGATATATAGACGGACAGACAGATAGATGGGCGGACAGACGAACAGAACGACATACGGACAGACGTTTTGAAAAAAACAACACTTTTTCGGTATCAGGGGACCCCCAAAACGTGTATTTCCGTTGAAATCTCGAAATAGATCTTCCTCAGTATTACACAACTTTCTCTATACTATATAGTATCTATATATTACTCCGTATATACATACGTATACGATAAATAAAAAAAATAATATGAACGATCAGAATGAAACATTTTTCCATTGATTAATCAGAACTGAACATTTCTTTCAATGATTGAAATTCCAAAGCATCGATCATTGAAATGAACGATATAAAGAAAGGAAGGTTCTAACAAAGGTCATTTTCAAACTCAACTAAATTAGATCTCGATGTCTAATGGTTGTAAGTAGAATCCGGCACTTCCAAGCATTTCAGCATATCCAAAACATTTCAAATGCAAGGAAAGTAAATGAAAGGTTGAAGATTTCACTACAAGATTTCCAGATAATTCATCAAATTATAGAAAGGTATAAATTTTGTTGTTATTGCAACTGCAATAATAACAAAATATATAATATAATTTTTTTACTCAACTTCCCATTGTAAATTATCAAAAATAAAATAAGACGTAGATAACAATAGAAAATCAGAATAAAAATGTGCACATAAATTGCTTCCTGAGTTCTGAATCCCCCATCGACCGCAATGCACACTTGCGGTCGCGTGTGTAAGGGCCGACGAGCTGACTGCAGTGATTTGTGACGCTCTACAGTGATGCTCTAGAATTTCAAACAGAAGAGAAGTTTAATTCTGTTGAATCAAGGTAAAAAATATTTCTTTCTCATTGCTAATATTGATGTTTGTTCTTGTGTCCGTTCTGATAAGACCATGGATTGGTGTAGTTACACCTCTAACCCCCATTGCCACACCGCTCTCGTAGCAGGCTCCGCACCGCGAAGGACCCCTTCCCCAAAGGCGACAGTGCTGCTATAAGCATCTTGTTCATTTAATTCATACTCGCATGTCAGAAAGTCTCATTTTATACACATATTCCTATAAAAACACGAACACTTAATACATCAGTGTATTCTTTTCATGATCTACCCATTGCTTGTGAGAAATATATATAGTTCCATTTAAAAAATCAAATACGATTAAATTTCTCAAAAACTAAAATTCTTTCAAACAATATCTCTACGGCATATTACTTGCCTCAGAATTCCGCATTGTTGTGCAAAAACTTAATTTCGATATCGTGAACAGTTTGGAAGTTATAGGTGTAGCCCATAGCTTGTGGGGCAGTAAAAAAACCTGTCATCACGAATTATGCAACAGCTTAGTATGGTGTATTTACACATTACAACATACCCGAAGAATATAACTAACGGTGCTAGAAGAGCACATATTTTCACGCATTATTTCTAACTTTTGGAATTTCCGAAAATTCAGAGAATTCAACGAAAATGAAACTTGCGTCATTTACTTATACATCCTCCGTGGAAAAAATGACGGAAAATAATTTGAAGCCCTTTTTGAGAAAATATGTTTTTGTAATTTGCGCTAATTTGAATCTGAAATATCACGAAAACAACTCTATTTGTTTTAAAAAATGGATATGAATTCATTTGCAGATTCATTTGTTTTGAAGAAATGCCATTTAAATAACAATTTTGTTCCTTTAATATTGAACTTTTGTAATGTTAATTTTTTGTAATTTTCGAAAATACAGAGAGTTTACCGAAGATGAGACCAGCACTATTTACTGTCCTTTGATACATACGAAGAGAAAATTTGAAGAAAATATTTGGAGACGTTTTGAAAAAAAAAAGTTAAAAAATAGTCTACATTTCACGCGTAATTACGCAGACGTCTCCTTTTTTCAAAATATTGTATTACATTACATTTTTGCTAGATCTGTCTTTAAAGAACAGATTTCAACGGAAAAAGTCTTTCTTTAATATTGTAGTTGTAGGAAGACGCCGAAAAATTTTGAAAATTTGCAATTTCCAAAAAATATGGGATTCAAACAAAGAGAAGAACGTTGCCAGTCTTTTAAGCGTCATTTATGATATATAAGGACAGTTTGGTACAAAATTGTCCAAAGTATAATAAAAAACGTTGGACCATTTTTGAGAACATTTTGAAAATGTTGAGGCTTCATGTCAAGTGCCCCCAAAATCAAAATTTCCTTTTGAAACTCGCCGGGCCTCGGATGGGGAGGGGGAGTCTCCTTAAGCCCTTCCTGTAAAATAGCGCAAAGCACTCTGAAAGAAATGAATAAAACTTTGCGTTTTTTTGTGTCGAATAGTTCGAAGACGACCTCAAGGAACGACAAAACCTGTTACTTGGGATTTGCCGTCTTGAAGGCGACTCCATACATATTCCACAAGGTAGTTGTCTTACTGGCGAGCTGAACGGCGCCGAGGCACCCTCCGCTGCATTGCGCCTCACGTACATTCAATGTGGTTGCGTGCTCTCCGTTTAAATATCTTTAAAACAATGGTTTACTGCTAAATGCTGAAAATCATCGTCTTCTAGGCAGTTATAAGACTTCCAGCAGAGCAAGAACATGATGTATCCCAGCTTGATGAAAGACTTACTACCCTATGATATTGGCCTTAACAAAGGCGCGCTTCATCTTACAGTCGACGTTTCCAAAAACCCATTTCCCAATCACTTTTGCCATGATGATACAATCGCCGGCCAAACTTACTCTCATCTACCTGCACTTCCACACCCGCGTCTCCAAAGTGTGGCCACTATCAGCGACACGGACGAACACCTCAGAACAATACTCATCCAGTCGGCCGTGGTTCTCTTACTTACATGCAGTTCAATGATTATAAATTCACTTGGTACTTTCATGAACCAGAGAAAGGTCATCACTTATACGAAAATCGTACTGAACTTACTTCTCGCGAAACATGGCTCCTTTGACCCAAAACACCTATGTCTATGAGGCCTATGCCTATGACCCAAAACACCTATGCCCCTTTCTCACTACGTGTCCACTCGAAACTTTCGCGTGCACAACCTAATAGGACGCTTACAAAAAGAACACGCAATGCCTGTAGTAATCAAACCACGTTCTTGCGCCCACACAATCACTGCCAAACAACTCTTTCGGCGCAAAACCCACTTATATTCTCACCATCGTAACACAAACACTCGACATTCAAATACACAAATCACAAAAAAGATTTGTACAGTGATAATACGAGCCAAATAAAAGTAAGAAGAAACGTTTCAGCATCATTTTCAGTAAATAAAAGTTTATGATAGGGGTGCTGTGTAGCTCCGACTTTGCTTAAAATATATGTGTATGAAGCCCTGAGAAGATGGAGGAAGAAAAGTAGTAATATGAGTATTAAAATTGGTGACTCTACGTTATTCTCTTTGCACTTCGCAGATGATAGGTGTTATTCGCTGAAGATGAAGACGATGCTCTACACTTGCTGCGGAAATTATATGAAGAGTACTTGGAATGGGATTTAGAACTGAGACTTAAGACTGAGTATATGGTTGTAGGAGGATGTGCTAAAGGTCTGAAAATGGATGATGGCTCAGAAGTAATACCCTGTCAAAAATTCACATACCTGGGTGCAGAAATAAATGCAAATGGAGGCAGTTGGCAAGATATTAGAAACAGAATTGCAAAAGGCTATAAAACAACTACATCCACTGAATGGAAAGATAAATTAAGTAAGAGTGTAAAGAGAAAATTGTGTAAGACTGTTGTAGAGAATATTACCCTTTATGGGTCTAAGGTATGAGAAGTAAAAAAAGAGCAAACAAAAATTGACAGCAATGGAAATGGACCTCTGACGCCGAAGTTGCGGACTGACTTTAATGGATAAAATTAAGAACGAAAAAATTAGACGTAAAGCGGAAGAAAGTTTTAATATAATTGACACCATAGAATTGAAAAGACTAAAATGGTATGTGATGCAAAAAATGAACGAAGGACGCTGGCCCAAAATACTGTGGAAATGGCAACCAGCTACCCATCGAAGAAGTCGAAGACCTAGATTTACATAAGGAGGAGTAGAAGAGGAAAAACGGATTGAGTAACGAAGACTACACCGATAGGAAGATACGGAAGCTGAGATGCGAGAGACACCCTAGGGTGTAATATAACTCATCATACTACTACTAATCACAAAAATAAGAAGAGCGCAACAAACGTAACAGTTCGACAGCAACGAAGCTAATCACTTCAACAGCTACCCTGACACACAAAATCACAGACAAAATGCGCAAACACACCTTCTGCACGACTGAATAATAACTGTGCTCCGGCAAGATACTTGCGTGAAATTATCTCCCCTACATAATGACGGCTGGCTCGGCACCAATCACGAACCATTAAAATTATTTCTGTAGTGAAATGTTAATAATTTATTTAGATCGCCTTGCTTATTATATTTATGTACTATGTACCGTATTAATAACTACCCATGTCCACCAAAAACCCTAACCACCCCCGTCTCCTCCAGCTTGGATATCCCCTAAATTTTGCCTGAGCGGCGCGAAGTGCCGGTTTAAACGATTTCTTAGTTGTACAGTGTTCTAGACTCCAGACTAACAATTTGTAAGATATAACAATAATTGATTGATGTTTCCGGGCACGTTTACTAGTATGGTCCCGTTAGTCAAGTGAATGTTTTATACCAGGAGGCGGAGGTGTTCTTCCCCCGCTGGATGGTCGATCCAGCGCTGAATTTCACGTCGGTTTTCGGGGGATTTCCCCCTGTATATTTCTCCAGGAGGGCACTGCCCCAGCCACGACAAGCTTTGTGCCCCAAACTGGTCTCCCGTCATGTGTGGAAATGTGGTATAATGATAAGTGTGTGTGTGTGTGTGAATAGGTCAAGGAAGAGGAAAGAAAGTTCCTTATCTCCGTGGCCCGTTTATGAGGATACTGCTCCAGCATTCACCTAGAATTGATCGTATAAACTGCGAAGACTATCGATCTCATAAGCGGGCAAGAATTCTCCTGCACACGTCCGCCGAATTCTACCTAGCTATATATCTAGTCTCGAAAATCTGCCACCTTCAAGACTAGAACCCTAGAACCTCCTGGTCAGAGGTGCTGCAGAGACAGCAGAAATGGTGCATCTGGACTAAATCAGCCGGTGAAAGATAACACATTGCATCAAGTAAGAAACATTATTTATACAACACAAAAGTGAAGCCGAAAGTAACTAACTTCGATATGTGATACAGCTCCAAATGACCAATTTTGCTTACAAAACGACTGAAAAGCAGGAAATTAGTAATTGCAGTATTGGAACATGATTTAAATTTTGGTAGGTAACCTAAATTAAACTAGTCTGCAAAATTCATAGGAAGCCGAAAACAGCGACCAATTTTGCTTACAATACGACTAAAAATCAGGGACTGAGTAAATAAATAGTTGGAATATAAATTTAAATAGGTGTAAGTGTTATAAAATAAATTAATTTAGTGTGAAGAATATAAAATTCATAGAGAATTTTATGTCAACACGCACAACTCTTAAGTGCCACGTTTTTGGGGAGTTCCAAATAAATTAAATGAAAAGTATTGTATGTAAAATATTTCGTGTGCCTGTCTCCAATTCCTGGCGCGCTCTCTTTTCCTCGCAGGGACGTATGGAGCACGAAGGCCAGAATCGAAAAGGCGAAGCTCATCTTGTCAGCTTATGAGATGATGGCCTTAGAGATTTGGAATGGGAAAGAAAATATTTCGAGAATATGAATATTTTAAGGCGTCGTTAGCAAAAAAGTGTTCTGAAAAGACCTGAAGCACCCTTATCACAATACTTTAGCAGAATCAAATCGTGTTGCTTCAGGCCAATTTCTCGAATTGTAGTTCCAACTTGTTCCGTATACACACTATTCATTTAGTTTGGCTACCGCGAACGGTGGCTCAGTGCATAACCGGGAACGGTGGCTCAGTGCATCAACTGATGTCACAGCAGTGCCTGTGACTTGGAGGTCCTAGGCTCGAGTCACGAAGGCGGCAGGATTTTCGACACTAGCTTTTCAGCTAGGTCGAATTCAGTTGCTGTCTGTAGGAGAATTCTAGCGGCCGGCTGCTCTGATCGGTAGTTTTCCGTGGTTTCTCCTTTTCCAGGCGAATGCCGGAGCAGTAACCTAACAAACGGGTCACGAACCGCGCACGATCTTTCCTTCCGCTTCCTTGTCCTATCCTCACCCCTTACACACACACACACACACACACACACACACACACACACACACACTAACATGCATTACACCACCATACATGCCGGGAGACAGGCGGGGACTTAGAACTTGTCCCGGCTGGTGCCCCGCTGGTGGGAAACGAAAATCCTGCTAGTAGATGGTAGGTCGACTCCGGATCTCGCCATCCAGTGGGGGAAGATCACAGCCACATCCTGATGAAAAACACACACTACACTTACGGGACTAATTACCTCAGTAGTTGACGCGCCAGGAATCAGTAATAAATCAGTAAATCGAAATTGTGAATGCGAAAATCTTCCTGGCTGGTAAACAATTTGGGTCCAATGAAACACCGAGAAGAGGGCGTATTTTGGGCCCCTCAAAAACACTCACAGTTTCAAAGGGATAAATAGTTCGGAGAAACATTGGGAAAAGTGTATTGAAATTTTAAGAAATTATGGCGAAAAAAAATTTGAAATAATATAATTTGTATTATCGAGTTCATTTACTCATCAAACATCCAGGAATAAAACTTGTTTCTTGGCCAATATTTAACATTAACTGATTTGAATATAAATATTTGTTCAATTAATGTATTTATTAATATTGACAAAAGTGCATGGCCTCCTAGGAAGAAATTATTACATTCTTTCCCGTAGATTCACCCCTAAAGATGAAAGAGGGTGTTTTTAAGCATACATTGAATGTATGGAATACGAGTCATATAATAATTAATTATTGTAGTTTTAAAAATATTATTCATTCAAGCCTTCTGAATTTTAGGGCTGAAATGGCACCGTCAATTGAAAAATCACACAATGTCGTAAGTAACGCTCAACAATTAGTTTGCACCATACATGTGTTAAATGGATAGTTGTCACGTGTTCTTAGGCGCCCGTTTTGGAATTTAAAAGTTGTTTCAACGCCTGATCATTATTTTCGGCGTTGTCAAAAGTGTCATCTGCCGTAGCCCTGTCTTCTACCTGTGCATTAACCTTCATTAATACTACAGTCACTTCTCAACAGTAAATCTCTTCAAATTATTGTTTGATATTTATAATAAATCATTTTGATATCACTATTAGAAATGATTAATCATTTTTGAAGATTCAACAGAAAACTTCATTACAACACACTATCAAAAAATGTTTCTATTGACATACACACCAAAGATTCCAAACTGTAGATTTATTATTTTCGTAGCGTAAATTAAAAAAAAAATTATACAAGTTCATTGCGAGAACTTTGTTCTCCAGAACAGTCACGAGGAGGACAAAAACTTGATTATCTTTGCCTGAATCTTTCACCATTTCATTCAACGGAAGAACACCTGAGAGTGAAAACAGCGGACATCGTTGACATCGTCGACCTCTCGCCATTCGAGCGTTGAGTCCAGCTGTTGCCAGCATTTGTCTCCTATCAAGATGAAGCAAATTACGACTTTATCTGCCATCCGACAGATAACTACCGAGGACACAGCTCTCAGATCGTCCAAAGTTTCGAAAATTTGTCACTATGCGATAATAATGCTCCGATAAAATATTTGAAAATTACTTAATCGTTCTTTAAAAATCACTCCAAGAGCTGGTGTCTTGCGCGACCGTTTGCTTGCACGCACGCACTCCGACGCGTAAAAAGCGAAAACAATCGAAGGCAGCGTCGGGGTCACAGCCCCGCGCCGGGTGCCGGTGGGCAGAGGCAATTAGCCGCCATATGCACGGCGGGCTCGTTAGGCCAGGCGGCAGCGGCGCGGTTCTCGCTGGACCCGCGGGGAGCGCCACGGTCGGCGAACCCGCTCGAAAAAACTGCCTACAGCATCTGCTAGCTCTCCTTTTGTGTTTTTACCTCTGCACCTCCATTATTCAATAATCTCTAATCTTTCTGTTAGGAAATTGATGCTTTTACGAGCTACTTAAAACATTTAAACGCTTTTACTGCATGTTGCCTCGCACGAACCGCTACAATATTTGGTTCGTAATTAGTTTTTATGGTGGAAGTAATTTCTGCGGGAGAATCGGGGGAATTATCTCAAATATCATGTAACTTCCTTGGTTCGGGAAACGAAAAAGTTAGAAATATTGTTATTTCTTGGGTCATTTGAAATGATTAAAGATGCTCATGTGGTTTCGTGGTGTATCTGAAGGGGAAGTACAAGAAATTCGGGATCCCACGGTATGGACAATAGAAGCACGTGGTTTTTCATGAACAGGCTGGGTACGACACATTGGGGTCCCCGAAGAAAGTGGATTGAGGTCTGCAGGTAAGGCCGGAACAATCGAGAGCACTTTGTGCGTAATGAGGCAAGAAGGCACTGCTTCCTTGTCCCCAGACTCTGATTTCGAATCCGGTGACCTCTCCAACAAGGATATGAAGAGTTACATTGAGGTCACACTGACCATGGGTAAAATCTTCCTCTTTGTCTACACATAATGCCGTGTACTTATAATGCCTCGCATTATTCTCCTCAATTCTCGAAAGAAACTAAGAACAAAATTACTGCTGCATTCAAGAAAGTAAGTTGTGCCGAAATCATGAACTAGATTTTTTGGTCAGTAATGTTTTCTAAAAATATTTTAAACGACCTTAGGATTATCTTGAAATAATTTTTTCAGCACTCATGCATGAATCTAGTTACTACCTTCATAGTTTATTAATTGGAAAATGGACTTTACGGTATGCATACCGCAAAGAAGTAAAAGAAATCAAAATATCCGTTTCAAATTCGTAGGGTCTCGCGTTCGGCCAGATCGATCGAGAAATATTATTTATAGAGAAAATCGTCTGAACGGTTTAGGCACTAGCGTTGACTACAGACGGAGGGACAGCCTTTTCCCATAAACCAATTTTTCGGAATCAAGAACCCACAAAACGTGAAGTCTGACTTACGTGTTAAGAAGAGTAATTTACTGCAAAACAGCAATATTTATAATTTTGATATCGGAGCCCCACAATTTTTCTATCGAAAATTCTCCAATTTCCGGTGCAAAATGACAATACATTTTCTTTACTACATAAGTACTTAGTAGGCAAGACAGTCACGTATGCAACATATATGAAAGTGTCTTTAGGGTACGCATTTCAAAATACGGAACTGCTCCAAATGGCGTCTTGCCCGTCAATAATTCATTCGTTCTTTCTGAAGTAGTGATGTAAATGAGTTTGAAACTAGGTGCTAAAACAGCCCGTACTTTCTCGCCCGTATTATCACGCAAAACGACGCGAAAATTATTCAAATTTTCCAAAAATTGTATAAGACATTTCAAAATCTATCTTTAAGAAACAGATTTCATTAATGAAAAAATCTCTATCTTTAATATTTTAGTTGTAGGATGACTCCCAAAAAATTTTGAACTTTGGCAATTTTCGAAAAATCAGTCGGACAGACGGACAGACGGACAGACGGACAGACGGACAGACGGACAGACGGACGTTTTGATGTCATTGAATTTTTCGCTATGAAAGACCCACAAAACATGGATTCTGGCTACACCACGTCTTAGAGATTTTTTTTAATTTACCAACTGGATTTGTCTATATTTTATTAACATGGTCCTATAATAAGAGTTTTTCTACCAAAAATTCACTAGTTTTTCGTGCAGCATTATATAATTTTGTTTCTACCCCGTAGTGAGAAAGTAAAATACCTTGTTTTTCTCTACTTCTTTTATTTCAATGATGTGCTTGATGAAATTAAATCGCATTCCATAGGTTGTGAAAATAACTAGAGCATTTTCGCATGACCCCCTCTTCATATCATTCCAGCAGAACATAATTTAGAATAACTCCATCTCTGAACATATTTAATTTTGGCGTTCAAAATTCAACTTTTTCGAATTTGCAAAAGGTGTAATTAAATTTGGGAGAGATCACATCCCTAGCAAAACGATAACGACAGCCCGCTGATACTTGGATATCGTGGTCAATTTTGAAATGATGCATAAAAAGTTAGTTTATTATATGAAATAAGTAGTACTTCGCCTTCTGGGACATAACCACAATATGATGGGTGAATTCATTCATTCATCCATCCATCGAAATATCTTGCGAGGTTTAAGTCCATAATCATAGGTTTCTTGTTGCACTCGCAGCTTAGTGTACTGTTCCGCGATTAAAATATAAAGTGTAAGTCATTCAGAAGTGGGCAAAATATCGTTAGGTATGCAAAATAAATTAATTATTAAAGTAATGTAAATGTATATGAATAAATGCGTGATATTATTTCATTTTAAAATCACAAAACGTTAATTTGTTTCAATTAAAAATCTGGACTTGTACGCGATAATGCACGACGAATTATGTATAATTTAAACTCATAATGGGATATTTTTTGACAAAAAGATCGATTATGGGAACATCCCACCCAACTGAGAGAGAAAAAATTTATGTTAACTCTTTTGATACTATATCTCACCATAAAGTAAATTAATTTTTTTGCCATTAAGCAAAACAATATTCCGCGCTTGACTTACGAATAGATCAGACTCTCACTCATACGTTGTCGCTTCACTGTAACAGTGAAAAGTGATTCGCTCCTAGTGATAACGAGGACGTGACACTGTTGTTCAATAGCCTGTTGTTCAGTTATTTCGTATTAGTTTAAACCATTGTAACCGCGCAACTGCTACAATTTAACAATAGTATATAATTAAAAACAACTACCCCGACTTGGAGCAAGACAAATCGAAGTGCCCTCCTGAAACTGCACATCATTGCCCCAGAGGTCGAAGGCAATAAAATAGGAAACAAAGTTTGCTCGCTTGAAGAGCAAGTCTTGCGAATAAAATTATAAATCGTATTGCAGAAACATCAACAGTTACAGTTGCAGATTCATCAACAGCAACAAGCTTCTCAACATCAACTTCATGAAATGTAACCTGCTAATATAGTTACTTAAAATATCGAATTTTAATGTAGAACTAATGGTGATACAACAGCACACTTTCTGGCAACGAAAATGTGACGTGCGCCTTTCCTTTAAACGTCTCCCGTGAAAAATATTTAAAGAAAAAATTTGGAGCGGTTTTTGAAAATAATTTTTTTAAATTGCATCCAATTCAAACAGAAATTACGCGGAAACTTGTCGTTCTTTTCATCTAAGGCTCACTCAAAAATGAAAATATCCTTTTCAAACTCGAAGGGCATCGAGTTCCTTAAAAAAAACGATCGCGGAATAACAATTTTGGAGAGATTGTCTAAACGGTTTAGACGCCAGCATTGACGAGACAGACAGACGTTTTATCGTCAATAGATTTTTCGGTATCAAGGACACAGAAAAAATGATTTCTGACTATACAAAGTGTTAGAGCAAGTAATTTACTATACGTAGGAATTTTATCACTTTTTCGTTACCAAGACCCTGCAAAATGCTTTTCTGTTCAGAAATCGCCGTTCCAATACATTCTCTTTTTACGGAGTAAGGTAGAGAAGAAGAGGTAAACCAAGAAAAAGAGAGTAGAAAATTCATAATTTCGTGTGCCCTAGAAAACAATGGAAATACTTTCAAATCCAGCTCTCAATTGGCCGCGTGCGAGCAAGCGGGCGCACATGGGCGCCCTCCTGCCGACGCCTGGTGATTTTTTTTTACTTTCTCGCTACCGATTACTGCCAAAGTGTACAAAATTTGCCGTACAAAATTCGCCGTATATACCCCGTAGAGAGAAAGTTATGTAAAAACGGCGAATTTTCGGAAGAAAAACTCTTATTACAGGGCCCAGGTAACAGTTTCTAAATTTAGAAAAAATCCTCTATCACGTGGTGTAGCCAGAATCCATGTTTGGGGGGCCTTGATACCGAACAATCGAATGATGGCAAAACGTCTGTACGTCTGTGAACAACACTATCGGTTAAATCGTTCAGACAGTTTCCTACAAAATTGATATTCTCCAATCCATTTGCCTCATATCGCGACCCTTTGAATTTAAACCGATATTTTAATTTTGGTGGTACTTTATATGAAGCCCCTGGGACACTTTCAAAATATTCAAAAAATTACGCCATCATTTTTCTCTAAATTTTGTTCTTGGATAGTGTAAAGGACGTTTAAGAGAATGGTGCACGTCTCATGTTCGTTGAAAACTCTGATTTTTAGAAAATTGCAAAAATTCAAAAGTTTTTCGGCGTCTTCCTACAACTAGAACTATGAAGATAGAGATTTTTCTCTCAGTGAAATCTGCTGCTTAGAGATATGATTTGAAATAAGGACATGTACAATTTTTCGAAACTTTGAGTACTTTTTTTGTAATTTTGCCTGAAAGTACGGGCGAGAAAGTACGTGCTGTTTTAGTACCACTAGTTTTATTTTGTTGACTACTCGTTTTGCTGCAGGCTTTTGAGAAACTTCAGACGAATGTGATACGCCAGGCATACCCGTCAATTAGTATTAATCCATTTTAATATTAGATTGCTGTGCGTCAGAATGTGGGGGAATGAATTATAGTGAGTGATGGATGAAGAGGACGGAGGTCTACATTTCTATGGTGCTGTAACGTGGACGGAAGAAGTTCATGAAGCGTGATCGGATGCGAAGTGGGAGGTTTGTTTTTTGGCCCAGGACGAAGATAATGGTGCTGGGGAATGAAGATAGAAAAGAGTAGAATTTTCGGATGCATTATATATATACATACATGTGTTATATATATATATATATATATATATATATATATATATATATATATATATATATATATATATATATATAATATTAGGACCCTGATGGATTTGGGAATTTGATATTAACCGCGTGGCTGTAGTTGATCGTCTTAAAAATATATTTTGAATTGTCTGAAGCTTTTGCAAATTGTTTGGTGCTATATTGAGCCACGTCGGACAGGCATGTCATGGTAGGTTTTGTTATAGAATTATATATTAATATTGCTCTATCGCTTCGCAAAGGACTCGGCGCGTATTGGAATCTAAGCTGAGGCGCCGCGAGTTGGCCAATTCAATATCGAAGAAAGCCGAAGTCAACAGGGGATATGTTGGAGAATGACGGGCATACCTAAGCTAGAGTGAAATCTCTAGATTAAACAGAATGCATACAATTCAGATGAATTTCAATACACGAATCTTGATTGATTGTGTCCGCTGACAAGCTAAATCACCGTCGGGACTCGAAGCTAGGATATCCCGGTCAGAGGTACTACAGCGACATCAGTTGATGCCCTGAGCTACCTCTCCCGGTGTGAGTCTTGCCATCTCTTTTTCATGACGAGTGACGTTACATCTGGTGTCAGACCACCTACAGCAAAGCGAAAATGGATGCGCTCTTCCTCCAGCATCATTCATCCGGAATCACGATCCTCTCCTTCAATCAACCTGGAGAGCGCTAGCGGGGCTAATAATAGCCCACGGGTGCCGACGCCACAAGCCACAGCCGTGATTCAGATGGGGCAGTCTGGTTTAAATGGTAAAAGTGGTATACATTACGAGCGTTTACAGTATGGAAATAGAAAATAGATGCCTATATTTATTGACAATTGACTTTTAAACGTTCCGACTGCTTTTTTTTTTCATTTTTGGCCTTGAACATGTCCTTATTTACAGAAAAGCTTCTTTGTTTGTTTCTTTCTGCAGGTGAGAAATGGTTCAAACAACACCTTATAGTTAGAATCTTGCTTAATGTCTGCGTAAACCAATGTTAATAATCAATTTATGACCTTAGAATATTTTGTGTTAATAACTTGAACTGATAAGAATTGTGGATAAATTTTGAAAATATTATGTTAACCTTAATTTTTTTCTCTATGTTTCAGCTCAATAATTGGAGCTCTCTTCAGGATGTTGTAAACCTGTTCTTGTAATCACCATTGACTTGTCATGGTTGTATTACCAATTTATAGTTCTAGTTATAAACACATTACATGTCAAATATATACACATAAATTGTTTATTTACATGATAAACTATGTATTGTACTAAATATTATTTAATTAATGATAAGAGCTAAAATCATTGAATCACATTAAACATTTTTTATTATCGATAATCAAATTATTTCGTAACTTACGAATGTCTTTTTTGGCGTCTTTGTATCAATATGCGCTAAAGGAAATATCACTAGCTCAATCAGAAGTGATATTAGAAAAAATAATTTTGGTAAAGAATTCTCATCAACATGTTAAAAATAACAAATAGTAATTAGCTAATCAAAATTATTATGTTTTGTAACAATAATCTTGTTTTTATATTTGTGAAAGTGTTTTCTGTTGCACACCTGTTGCTAATCATTAACTTGAATGAGAAGTTTCTTCTTTCTAGAAGTCTTCACGTAGATGTTCTGCCGTATGATTCTAGTTTTGCCATGCAAAATAAAGTGTGCTTATATCCATTATATAAATCTAAGATTTTGGGTACGAGGCGGACGGCACAGGATAATGCTTAGATCTGAATCGGAAGTGTTGGGAGTTAATAATTCCGTTACGGGAAAACTACATAGATAGCGGGCCGTTGCTAACTATTTAGTTCTGAGAATGTTGAATTCAAGATTGTCAATATTAGTGTAAAAAAATAAGAAAACATTGAAAGAACAAAAGATTCCGGTAATAGATTGATATTTGATGTGAAAATGTATTAAAATAATATTATTATGATTATTTGATATACTTGCCCTACAATTCTAGAAATTTCCCAAAGTAGCAATGTAGATCTGAGGAAAGATGAAATGAGAGTCGAACGCACCCATAAACGAAATTACATCGTACATTTTGATGTTTTTTGATGTTTATTAAATCAACATGAATGTGAATAAAACAAACATGAAGTGCAAAATTCAGTGTCAGTAAGCAGAATAAATTTTGCACTTCATTTTTGTTCATCAATTAAAATTGCGTGTAAAACTTTAATGTTTGGAATATTTTTTTCATTAAGAACAAAGTCATTAATATTATATATCGACAAGATTAATTTGAGCTTTAAGACATTAATTTGAGGTTTTCTATTAAAGATTTTTTTTCATTAAAGGGTTTTTTCTTAGTGTTCTGCATCATTTTCTTTGAGATGATCCAATCTGTTTCTATAAATAGTTATTCTACAGTTTCATAGTTTTCTGATGTTTTCTCTTAAATATTATTTTATGGTACGTATTAGTTCTAGAGCGTAACGCTTACACAGGATAGATAAATACAACACACCCAAGATATGATAGCGTCGATGAAAATAGAGGGAAAATAAGTAAGAACTGTATAACAGCAAGAGCCGTTTGTAATCATTTTCGTAGTTTGTCATTGGAACATTTTCAAAGCGTATTTAAATTTGTTACAACGTCAGGAGACATTAGTGTCTGTCACTAATGTGATGTATATAGTTTTTCAAAGTCAGGTTTTTCAGGTCAGGTCAAGTTTTTCAAAATCATAGGAGGGCAGAATGACATTAACTTGGGCGGTAACTTTACACCTGAACAACATGTTAACAAATTACAATGTGCCGCCCAAAATACTAACATTGTAGTCTCGACTCTGCCCTTCTGGTACAACAGACCAACACTATGCAGCGAGATTAAGCACGCAAACCCACAATTGAAACTGCAGCTGAGAGAAACAAATGTCACACTTTTTGAAATGAATTTCCTCTCAGCAAAACACTTCACCCGGCATGGTCTTCACATGAACCTTGCTGGAAAACATGCAGTCGGTAACAAACTTGCACAATACATCATCAACTCCAGTCCTACGCAGTCTCCTGCCAAAAATCCGTCCCTTTCGCCTTCCTTACGTTCCCTACCCCCCACCCTTATTTCGAACCCTGTTGCCTCTTCCTCTGAACCTACTCCCGTTTCTCCCAATCCCACTACCAATTCGTCTTCATCTGATGCCCCATCTTCCTCACAACCTGTCACTGCCCGGACACACTACAACCTTCGACCACGCACTCGAGGTAAAAATGGAGTAAATATATAGCAACTACAGTCAGATGCAGCAGAAAAACATTCGTGTAGGTACTTGCAAAAAATAAACATTCTTCACCATAATGTTCAGTCCCTTTCAAATAAAACTGAGTTTATCGAGGCAGCTCTACAGAGCGATCTAAATCAAACGGACGTTCTTTGCTTTACAGAACATTGGTTATCTCCTAATGAACTTAGCATTTTCCAAATTCCAAACTTTTACCTCGCAGGCTTTTATTGTAGAGAGAGAGAATCGCATAAAGGTCCTACGTATGGTGGTTCTTGTATTTACGTTAGAAATAATATTGATTCTATCCCCTTGGCAGAATTAAATGTGTATTCCATTGAAAATATTTTCGAAATTTCTGTTGTACATCTTACTTCACTAAAAGTGATAATACTTTGCATTTACAGACCTCCAACAAAGAGAACTGCAGATTATATTTTGTTCTTAGAAAACCTGGAGATAACACTTAACAAAGTCAGCAATCGCTCTTTTGAATCCATTGTTGTATGCGGAGATTTTAACATTGATTTTCTGGTCGAATCTTGCGAGAAAGAAAAGTTTCTCAATTTAATTAATTCCTTCAATTTAGACATTACAATTAATGTACCTACACGAATCACACAAAATTCGATGAAGGCAATTGATCAAATTATAATTAACAAAACTACTACTCGATATGAAGTTGAAACAAAAGATTTAGGATACAGTGACCACGATGCACAAATTCTTACCATTATAAGAAATACGATCACTGACACAATAAATAATACACGTATGACTAGATTGTTTACTAAAAGTAAAATTAAATTATTCATAGACTACTTGATGCAGGAGTCATGGGAAGCGGTTTATAATACTGTTGATACAAACGAGAAATATAATTCTTTTTTTCAACTCTTTCAATTCATTTTAACACTTGCTTTCCTCTTCAAAAACGAAAATTAAATATTTCACGGAAAAGAAATTCTTGGATAACACAAGGGATTAGGACATCTTGTAAAAACAAGCGAATTCTTTCTTTCATTTCTAAACGACATGACGTATCTCAAGATTTCCTTATCTACTTTAAAAAATACAAAACATTGTTACGAAAAGTCATAAGGCAGGCAAAAATCATGAAAAACGATCAGGATATTTTGAACTCAAATAATAAAACAAAATCAATGTGGAATATAATAAAAAATACTACCCAATCAACTAGAAAACCCGTAGAGAATGTTGTTTTAAAATATAACGATATAAATGTCAACGATCCGGCAACAGTGGCTAGTCTCTTTAACCAATACTTTTCGAGAATTGCTGCCGATCTCACTAAGAGTCTTCAGGCACAAAATTCAAAAACAGACAGTGCACCCAAAATTTTAGACACAATGTTCGTTTCCGAAACTTCTTCCTATGAAATTCTCAAAACAATCGGTAAACTAAAAAATAAATATTCGTCCGGTTTAGATGAATTCCCAGATTCTTTGTTAAAGACTTGTGCGTATGCCATTATACACCCGTTAACTCACATATTTAATGCATCTTTATGCACTGGAACGTTTCAGATATTTTCAAAACAGCTAAAATTAAGCCGCTCTTCAAAAAAGGCAACAAAAATGAAATTCAAAATTATCGGCCCATCTCTCTTCTATCAGTTTTTTCAAAAATATTAGAGAGACTTTTTACGTACGAATGGAAACCTTTCTCACTAAACACGACGCGCTTTCAGATTGCCAACATGGATTTAGAAAATCAAAATCAACGGAAACAGCTATATTTTTTTTTTCTTAAAGATGTCGCCTCATCATTAGATCAAAACGAGGCACCTATTGGATTATTTTTAGATCTCTCAAAAGCTTTTGACATCATTGATCATGACATTTTACTTTCAAAATTGCCTTCATATGGAATCCGTGGTATTGCTCTAGATTGGTTATGTTCGTACCTTAAACAACGATCTCAGAGAGTTGAAATACCTTACTGGAATGATGGAACATTATGTACGCACCTTTCCGACTCTGCCCATTGCACGTGGAGTTCCTCAAGGATCGATTTTAGGCCCTATTGTTCCTACTTTACGTAAACGATATGCCCTCGACGATTCGAACAGAAGAACGGGTTCTCTTTGCAGATGATACGAACATCCTTTGCAATAAAGAAACCGTAAATAATACAATATCAGATGTTTCAAATTGGTTCCGAAATAACAAATTAATAGTAAACGAAAAGAAAACGGTTTTAATGCAGTTTTCCATTTCAAATAAACAATTCTGTGCTCCATTGAAAATGAACAGTGTACCATTGACTGATGTTAAGGCAACAAAATTTTTAGGTCTCTCAATTCAGTCAAACCTTAAATGGAACGTCCATTTAAATGAATTGAACACAAAATTAAGTTCATTATGCTACGCGTTCAGAATTCTTGCAAATTCAGTCAGCCTTCATACTGCTCGTTGTGTATACTTCGCGAATGTTCATTCCCGCCTGAGATATGGCATAATATTCTGGGGAAATACATCTTATAGCTCCCAGACTTTTAGATTACAAAAACGAATTGTACGAATAATAACCAAATCCCACCCACGTGATTCATGTAAGCCTATCTCATTAATCTAGAATTCTACTCATTACCGTGTCTTTTTATTTACGAATCAGTGGTTTTTGTAAAAATGACTTGCTTAAGGGCGGAATATTTTCAGAAAATGCCGAAGTCTATTACTATAATACTTGACGTAGAAATCATATTCATCAGGTAACAGTATCAACAGCTCATTACAAAAAATTCACATACAATACATGTACATTATTTCACAACACTTTGCCAGATGACATTAAACGATTAAATTCGATAGAAAAGTTTAAATCCCAAGTGAAATCGTTTCTGCTGCATAACTGTTTCTATACAATTAGAGACTATACTGAGCATCACAAGAAAAGTAACATTAATTTTAAAAATGATACATAATGCATTATTTACCATTTGGACTGTATAAATGTGTATAAACAACCTGTAACAAGTATTGTACTACAGCCTCCGGGTCAATGACCCCATCTCGATCAGGTTTTTCGTCCAGTTTCCCTGATCCATTGAGCAAATGCTGAGATGGCCCCTTGTTTTGCTTCTGGACATAAATGTAACTTCATTTTCTGTGCACGTCTTCTAGAATTCAGTAGGAAATACAATTATTCAAATTATCGTTTCCACGTTGTCGCGGCAGGAAGTAATAAGAGCCAAAATTTATTGCTTATTTATCCTTGAAAATAGATTTTATTACATGGGAGTTTTTTTGTTTTTTTTTCTCCCTTTCAAAATTCAAAATTTATTGCTTATTTATCCTTGAAAATCGATTTTATTACATGGGAGTTTTTTTGTTTTTTTTCTCCCTTTCAAAATTCAAAATTTATTGCTTGTTTATCCTTGAAAATAGATTTTATTACATGGGAGTTTTTTTTTTTTTTTTCTCCCTTTCAAAAATTCAAAATTTAAGTAGTATATGACTTAGTGTAGGGATCACAGAATTTTGAAAATGTGCACACAATTCACTTTTCCCCATAGCCCGTCATACGCAGTTTTTAACTGTTTTTTGACGTAAATAAATAAAACAATAACGATCACACGAAAAAAGAATTATCCAATTTAGTACAGTCGTTCGGAAGTTATACTCTTACATTAATTTCGGCGATTTATTTTTATTTATATTGATTGGTGTATTTATTTCGATCTGAATAAAATTCCCCATACCATCAAAACTCAAGGAAAGTTATCTACAAAAAATATTCGCAGAAACCATTCCATCCTTCTTTGTCACTCCTTAAAAGGGTGCTTCTCATTTCTTAAAAACTGAGGAAATACACTAAAGTACATCAACATTTTCCGAAAGACCAATTTTCTAGTGAACGCATTTGTAACACGCCGAGCGCGAAACTCTCTTCTCATCCGTGCTTTTCGTGTCTTTTTTCATTCTTATGAAAGAGTGCGAAACGTTTTGATGCGTCCGTGCAACATCACGCGGAGTGTGCGAAACATCTTTCGCACATGGGGTATTAAAAAGTAGAACATGAAGCACGTGCGCAAAGTGATTCGAGCCTTTCTTACGTAGCTTCCTATTTCATTCATCCGATAGCGCAATTGGCCTCCAGTATTGAAAGGTCAAAGCTGAAAATTAGTGAGAGCGTAGGCTCCCGCGGCCGGAATTGGAACTTACTTGGCTATCCGGGAGACGCCGCGTCCAGGGCACAGGTGCCGACGTTTCGGTCGCCATTCTGCGACCTGTGCCCTGGACGCGGCGTCTCCCGGATAGCCAAGTTCTGAAAATAAGTGCCGTCAGAGAGGGGCAGAGCGGAGGCAATTGAGAAAGGATCTTTAGTTAGTGAACGGAGCGGGGTGGAAAGGTTGGTTGTTTGAATGTCAGTAATTCCGGGCGCGTCAACTACCGAGGTTATTAGTCCCATAAGTGCAGTGCATGTTTTTCATCGGGAAGTGGCAGTGTTCTTCCCCGCGGGTGGTGAGATACGGCGCCGACCAACAGTCTAGTGATGTTTTCCTCAACCAGGTATCTCCCACCACTGGGGCACCGCCCCAGCTGGGACAAGCTTTAAGCTCCCGATCGGTCATATATGGTTAATGTTCAGTAGTCCATGTTAGTTGAAGTGTATGAGGACAGGACAAGGGGGAGGAAGGAAAGATCGCGCGCGGTTGGTGGCCTTTTTGTTAAGGTACTGCTCCGGCATTTGCTTGCGTTGATCGGAGAAATCACGAAAAACTACCGATCTGAGCAGCCAGCCGCTAGAATTCTTTTTCAGAAAGCGACTGAATTCGACCTAGCTGACAAAGTAGTGTCGAAAGGCCTGCCACCGTCGTGACTCTAATCTAAGTCCTCCCGGTCAGAGGCACTTCAGTAACATCAGTTGATGCACTGAGCCACCGCACCCGGTGCCGGATGGAAAGGGCAAGAGTAAGAGGAGAAGGGCGCAGTGGGGAGGGGTGGGTATTGTGGTGGCGTAAATTAAATTTCTTTCATTTTACACTACAGATACAATTCATTCCTTTGCCTGCCTAAAATATGGTTGAAATAAATGTATGAAAAACGTCGGATTGCTTGTTAGTATAATCAAAACAATTACTTTTGTTCCGCGATTGCAAGTAAAGGTCAGAAAACATCAGAACATTTATTTGTCAGCCATTTATATTAAACCAACCATCAATGCAAGAACATTTATGGTTGTGGCCATTCTGATGAGTTATTGCTGATCTCACGATGTTTAGATGAAACTAGAGGTACTAGAGAATGGCACAGACTTTCTTTTAGTAAAGTTTTCTAATTTCATTGGTGTGGACTGCCTGTACGGTCTTGCCCTATTCTCGTGTCAGCTGCCATCTATCGCCGCCCAAAGTACATTTTTTTGAAAGTTTCTAAACTTTTCGGTTTCCTAATAGTACAGCAAACATATTACTTTAATAATACTAAAGAAGAGTAAAACATCATCCTAAATAGCAATTTTAATTGAAAAATTAAAATTTTGAAAGAAAGGTTTTAAGAAAATAGCGTTTAACCTTTACTCTATATGCGACATTTGAAGCTCTTTTTACAGGAATCTCTTCAGTTAACGAAAAACTTAATTTGATGTCAGTTAAAGTCATTTGAAGCAGTTTTACTCACAAAGGCAATAATGTATTCTAATTGCTAGAAATGTGCATTCTCACGGCGTGAGAGAGATTTGAAAAAAGCACATTTGTGATATTTTTTAAAAACAAAAGAACTCACCAAAATGAACTTTAGATCATTTTTAATATTGCAATTAGCACTATCCGTTAGAAAAGTTTGAAGAAAAAATTTGGAGATTGTTTTGAGAAAACTACGTGAGCTTTTCTGAAAAGGCGGAATTTTTAGCTTATATTCACAAAATACTGTTGAGTTTTCGAGAAACTTTATATGACATTATTTAAAGCATATGTACCCATAAATACAGTAGTAAATACTAACGACGACAATAAATTACCGGTAATGTAAATACTAACGACGTGAGAGACGAATTAAAAAATTAAACATTTGTAAATTTTGAAAAAAACAAAAGGATTGAGCAATGTGGTGTTCATGTTATCGTATAGAGTGCATTTAGCACTATCTCTACCAAAAATTTAAAGAATAAATTTTGAGTCGTTTTTGAGAAAATTTTGTTTCTATAATTTTTGAAAATTGCACATATTGCACGCAATATTGCGCGAAAAGTATTAAAATTTTCAAAAAAATTAACATGCCCTTAACGAATGAACTAAATATGGAGAACAAATTTTACTAAAGAAAACTAAAGAAAAATATTTAAGCCGGTTTTGAGAAAATTTTAAAAAATATCCGGAAGGCTTCATGTAAAGTACCCCCAAATTTAAAAGAATGTGTTTCAAATTCTCAAAGCGTCGACTTGAGCCAGATGGATAAATTTCTTTAATTTGGGAAAGATCATACGCATGGTTTTGCCGCTAGTCATGTTCACGAACGGACGGATAGACAGACAGGCAGACAGACAGATAGAGAGACAGACGTTTAAAAAAACACATTTTCGGTATCAGGGGACCTCAAAACGTGTATATCCATTGAAATCTCGAAATCGATTTTCCGCAGCATTACATAACTCTCTCTATACTACGTATATTACTCCGTATATACGTATGTGTACGAGAAAGTAAAAATATAGCCATTGTCAGCAAATTTTATTTGTGAAAGCCAGTTTTGATCGCTTTGCTTTAGTCAACAGTCGTGAAATCAAGTGTCAGTATAGCCATTGTCAGTAGATTTTATTTGTGAAAGCCAGTTTTGATCGCTTTGCTTTAGTCAACAGTCGTGAAATCAAGTGTCAGTAGTTGAAAGAGAGAGATTAATTGACGAAGACGACTACAGCATTTCAACTGATATTACTTGGTTGTCAGAGCCTATTGGAACAGGTTTGTCTCTATACTTTAAAGAAGATTAAAAATTTTGCTTGGATATGTTATCGACGAGCAAACGATCCATACTTAGTAAAGGGGAAAGTAAACAGCAGAAAGAATCTGTTAAAGAAGTCAGCGTAATAAAAATCAAACGTGCTTATTGGTGAGAAGTAGCACACATGTAAATACGTATGTGCCAATGTTTATCGCGGCGACGAATTTCAACATGTCTATCTGTGAGGTTCCACAGCTACCTTTCGAACGCAGCATTTGCGGGCGGCGAGGGCGATAGTGAGGGGCGGGGAGTATCCAATTACGAGAGACAAACTGCGGTGGGGGTGCAAAGCAGAGGTCACACGTGCCCCGCTTCCCGCATTCCTGCCGTCCGAACACAGGGTTGCCAACCGTCCTCCATTGGGTGGAGAGTCCGACATTGACGTCAATTGTCCTCTCGTCCTCCTTTGTATTTTAAATGACCTCCTTTTAGTAAATCTTTAAGATTTGTTGTCATGTATTTTATCACATGAGTAACATCTGCTATGTCGTATTGTTTATTGCTTAATTTAGAATAGAAAACATGAATATCCTATTTCTGAACGCTGGCATACGTATGCATGAGTGTGTCTGTCTGGCGACTGAAATAAAAAGTGTTGCTCACACCGTCATCTGTTTTTTTTTTGTTTTCTTTTTGTTTATCGAGTTTCCCTCTTTTACATGAACATTGTAGACAATCCTATCAGGACAGCTGCCGTTCCGCGCCCTCCCACGCTCATTACTTTGCGAATGCCATCTCTTCCAGATCAGGGACCTTGATGTACTAGAGTCATCAAACATAACGGTTACTAGCTGTGATAGCGACAAAGCAGCAGCATCGCTGGTACGCCACACTCAGCGGCCATCACCGTCAACCCGCAGCATCGTTAACCTCGGAGCCCCTAAAGTTCAAATTTTGACGGTGGCGTGTTTTTGATCGGTAGATCTCTGGGCGACCCTGGTCTAATGCATGCAAGTATAAGTGTGTATATATAAGCGGAAAGAGGGTCATAAGGATGAGGAAGAAAATATTACGCCCAGTTTTTGGTCCTTTGGTTGGGATACTACCTATTATCCGTTAATCCTATTAAAAATCCTTATGATAACAAAAAACACGTGTGTCAGGATGATTCTCATTGGTTTGCAGAATGTTCTTATCCAGGGAACTATTTACATTAGTCTCAGGATCCGGACTACAGTAGTCCTCATTCTGAAAACCAATGCGTATCACCCTAATACAACACGGGTACTTGTTTTCATCGGGATTTTTAATAGGGTGAACGGATAAAAGGTAGTATCCCAGCAAAAGGACCAAAGACTGGATGTAATCTTTCCTCCCTCATCGTTATGCCCCTCTTTCCTCTTAAACATACACAGTTACACTTGCATGCTTTAGACCAGCACCACCCAGAGATCTGATCCGAGGAGGAGCCGCTGCTTGCTCCATGCTCATTCTCGCAGCTCCAGTAGCCGACGGTGCAGATTACATAATCATTTATCGATCGTCGGATTTCAGCACAGTGGGTGAGTCTTGCTTTTTTGGAATATTTTTCATTCCTTGGACAGAAAAGTCTCACTGCTCTGGGAAATAATATTGCGACGGGAAAACAAGAACATATTTTTGTAACATTTATTCAAACGTTTACTAGTTATTCGCATCTCTGTGAATTTGAATTTCTGTGAATTTGAAAATCAAAAAAGACAATTTCCATTGCACCACGGAAAGAAAAGTTTCTTTTTGGTGTTTGCAACAGGTATGCCACACTTTCAGTTGCAAAAGAGTGCTCAATCACAGTGAGAAATTTAATTGCTGCGACATTACCGTTTATTATGCTTCTGACCATGAAAAGTATTCTTAAGGTTACCAAAAAATGTTACTAAATAAATTTAGGACGTAAATACTGTCAGTAAAGGAAATTAAAGTCATAAAATGAAGTTAATTGCGAGATCAATTATTTTTCTTAATGCATTTCATACTGTGATGTTTTGCTCTTCTAATTTGATATTTAAACAATTTCAAAGAAAAAATACTGCTCACAATTGTAAGTAGATCCTAACATATCTTACATTCAAGCGGCATTCCGATGCAGTTTCGGATATTGTTTTTGAGAGATATTCTCAAAAAATTCTAATAAATGTTTAGTTTGTTTCAAATGTTTCCCTTTATTCTGTATCACACGGCAAATCAGCCACTTCTAATTGAAAATCAGAAGAAACAGAGCCTACATCAAGAGGAAAAGCCAAATCAATTAAATTCTAATTGTAAATCAAACAACTCCTTAAATCAGGTTTCAAAGTCCGAACGCAATGTTTTGAATACACCTACACATTCTCCAAAATTGGATGTTTCGTGAATGTTTGACACTAAAGCTTATTTTGAGAAGAATGAGAGGTTCTTCTTTTCCTAAAGAGACAGTTTTAAAATAAGTAAAATCAACCTCTTTTATTGAGTATATTACTGCCAGAAAACCATAAGAACATCGAAATATATCCAAAACGTACTTCTTAAGAGATATTATTTTTCAGAGTATTGAAAACTTCCTTACGTTCTTATTCACATTACTTGCCATATTCAGCAGCATGATTAACAGTATAACGTCGTTGCATATTAAACTTCATTTGATTAAAGCACATTTTTGCAAACTAAATATTTGCCATAGCTCCCGCAATCTGCGAAAAGATACTTTTCTTCCCATTCTGTATTAAAAATTATCGGTGTGGCTTCCATTTGCGAAGTCGACTTGCATGTTTCCGCGACTGGAGTCATCGGGGCACTTTGGCAGAGGTTATCGCAAGCCGCACGACGCCGGGCCTCCGGTGTCGTGCTCTCGGTAGCCAAAACGGCTCCACGCTCCCGATTTACTCTGCTGGTGCAGCCTTGCACTAAATTATACAACGTGCCGAGAAACCAGATTTTAGAACTTGTCCAGATGTATTGGTGCCCCATTGGGGAAGATATCTCTAGGAGGAAAATCCTATAAGCCGACGTGAGCCGGATCTCATGTTTTAGCGGGAGAAGTACACCGCCACCTCTGGGGACCACTTACGGGATTTTTTACCTTCGTAAGTGACGCGCCCACAAAAAACACGTACTCATTTACCCGAAGCAGATAAAAAACATTTCAATAGTAAGATCAGAACGGAAACGGTTGCTATTTCATTAAATATATTTCTAGAACTGTAACAGAAATGGTTCCGATTTTTAAGAAACATTATTTTGCCCAACTTGTTACGCTGGATACAGGTTTCATGTACTGAGTGCAAGCAATTGATGTTTGAATGTTCACTCTATTTACAAACCTCTAAGAGGTAAGGTTATTTTCAATGCCATAACCGTAACGTTACCCAATGAGGATATTCAGTCTTTTGAAAATAAACTGTTGCCAGAAGAGGTTAAAAGCTGGTTTGCGAGTATGCAAATTTTTGTATCATTGGTGTGTTAATACAAAAACAGTAATCAACTAATTTTCTCTATACTGTTATTATTATTATTATTATTATTATTATTATTATTATTATTATTATTATTATTATTATTATTATTATTATTATTATTTGAGAATGAAATATCATGATCGTTATTTGTGTACGAATACTTCATTTTCGCTTGTGGGTAAAGCAATTGTTATACTCATCTCTTGGTCTCATCTTTATGTAGACGACTTACGTCCCGAAATTTTCTGAAATAAACTTTTCAATTTTGAGGAAAATCTTAAAGTAACATGCAGTGAGAGATAGAAGACGCGTAAGAATTCGACAACTGCATGTGAACTCATGAGAACTTTTTGTAACTCACTGAGTACAATTTTAGGTATAGAAATTGGGTTGAAAAGACTACTTGATTCTGAAACGTTTGATTTACATATCACGAAGAACGAATATTTCAACCGATACATCTTCACTGCCAATAGAAATGTTTTCGATTTATCAAGTCACCTATAAATGGTTATTATTTAATTCATTCAAAAAATGATCATCAATACATCACACATTCTCATTTCCTCCGCCCTAAAGACTCATCAATTTACATCACTGTTCATCATTGTTACCGCCACATTTCACTTCGTCGCTTACTCCAAGCAGTCAACAATTTCAATCATTTTCGATTAAATCAGCCGCCACATTAATCAGAGGGTAACATGAATTCACCTTGAGTAAATGCATCCTGTCCCAATGAGCCCGCTCCCCCCCCCCCCGACGCGTTGAACAGTACATTTAACTCTGGAATACTTACGGGGTGCGTGGGCATGCCAGCCACTTCCCTTTATTTCTACGAATTTCCCCGGAGTGCCTGAAAGTTTTTCCTACTATCTAGTTTCCGTGTCTCCCTTTCTGTTCAATGTCAAAGGCGTTTTGTCTGTGCAAACACCGATGTTCTGGCTTAATAGCTTATTAAGAAGTTCTGTGCCGCATTCATGGACACTACGAAGCAACATTAAGCATCTGACAATGTTAGCTCGGATTTAAGATATTTGACTTAGAAAGATCTGGCAAACCACAAAATATCAGAAATTTCTTACTACATTTACTACAAAACAACTACTCTATTTCTACAATAATATTCAAAGCAAGGAGCTGATTAACATCATTTTCTAGTAACAAGAAAACAAAAAAAATCTTTGGTTCGATGCGAAATGAGTATATGTACGATACATATTCGTTTCGAATATGAATCGAGTTCGATTTGATATGAAATGAATATATGTACAATACATATTCTTGTAGCAGTATTGTGCCAGAAGTTTGCAGCAGGGTGAAATTTCATAGCACTATTTTTTTTCCAGTGTAAGTATATTTTTTCTTTTACGTTTTACTTTTTTACTTCATTGTTTACGACTATTCGAGTACAAAATTAAACATTTTCAAAAGTTATTTTTTAAATGTAAAATTAAAGAAAATTGCAAAAACCCATTTGCATGCTATGCTCGAACAGCCTTCTATAATTCATTTAATAATTATTTCAAAAATACCACCGGGTTTTAAACCTTAAATAGACTAATTAGATCTCTCTGTCTAATAGATCAATTTTGACACCTAAGAAACAGCTAGGATACCCACTCATCCCGTAAGCGTAGGTTGAAAACCGTCTGCAGTGATTCAAATGTCTTCGAGAAAAAATATACGAACGCACACATATACTACACACATACTTACATTCACTTTTGTACAGTAGGTTCATTCGTGCCAAACCAATCTTGAATAGCAACTCTTTTCAGAAACGCTGCTCACCAACTGTCTCTGCCGCCTGCCATTCGACCGATCCACTCACACCCCGTAGTAATAATGTCCCAGGAATTCATATCGACGGTGGCGCGGCGCAGCGGCAAGGCAGTGAACGGCGCGCGACACGGAGTGGAGAGATAAACCGCGACGAGTAATTGAAGGTTCGTAGTGGACAGTGCACACACAATGAAAAGAATGGCGAGGGTAAACGAACTGAGTGGGGGAAGTGGATGAAAGGGGGAGATGAAGGTAGAAAGGAGAAATAATAAATAAGTACAGCTTAAGTCTGAAAGTAACTATTTCCCTAACAAGCTAGTGAATGTTCACATTATCTGAAGTGGGTAGAAAAAGTTCGAATAAGGAACAGCTTTGGAGCATAATTTGGATATTACGCAGATGAAGATGACATTAGCCCATACAAGATACCCAATATTGGAGAAGTACTTCATGGAGACGGAAGAATAGCAAATGAGACGTATACTGCTCACGATAAACTTTGAAAGCTAGTGACAGACAGGCGTGTAGTTTCGAGTTCCACTGTAACAGTTGTAAAGTTTTATTTATCCGCAACCTAACCTAACCTAACCTGAACCTCAGGTGACGCTTTGCTACGCTTTTCCGAGTTGACAACGTGACTTCGACCTTGGGCCTTTGTAATTTACATTACACAACCCTTGAGAGTGAGAGAAGTACAATTCCAAACGCATTTTTATGCCAAAATACTTTTTGAAAACACAAGTCACCTGACGTTCAGGCTATGAACTTTCTTTAGCCAACGTCATGTGGCTGATACTATCATTAGCGGATGAAGTCCGAAATCGTCATTTATAAAGATCTTTCATCGTCATTTATAAAGATTTATCCACATTCTGTAATTCACGAACTAACCGACTACTTTTAACATTAGTTATATTTATGACATAAGTCGTAACATATAGTATACGAGAAAACGTGACATATGTAAGTATAACATTACATCTAAATGGGCCTGCTGAGACTGTTCAATGAACATAATGGAAGTCTTTATGATGACTAAACTATTTACATACAATTTAATAGAGCAAGAGATTTCATTCGAGATCGCCTGGAATGTAGCTCGTTGTTGTTCTGTTTCGGGGTAAGAAAGTTGTTCATTAAACGATGGTTCTGATAAAAGCGTCCTAGAAGGAAATTTTCTTTACTCCACTGTCACCAACTTATCACCATGTAACTGCTGCCTACGAGGAGCCAAGGAGCTTTGCATTATGTTAAAATTTTGTGACTTGTTATAGATCTAGTTTGTCAAAGCATACAGCGTCTTCACTTGTAGCATCAGCCACGTCTTCATCTAGCAAAGAAACAAACTACAATCTGCAAGCCACGTAGCAAAGGTTCAATGTCAAAATATATTGAGTTAGCTTTTAATACATGATTCAAAATATGCACTTATCAATTGATATTTTATTTGGAACTATTTACATTAATAGTAATTGAACAATCTATTAATGAAATCTTCGACGGTGTTTTCCACTCGTTTCATAAAAGAATGGGAAAAGCACGTTTTCTTAGACACTACTTACTCGTCTCGCATCTCGTCAAACAATTCATATATTCTCCAACATATCTATCTTTTGATTTTAATGGAACATTTCAAAAGGTGTCGCTCTTGCTTTTGGTAGTGTACTGGGCAAAGTTCCCTTTATTTCCACATTATTTGCTATTTCAAGATCCATTACATTAAGACTTTCTCGTCACTATTAAAGAAAATACAAAAACAACGATTAAAAGTATGAGGCCATGCTAATAAAAAAATGATCGAATGAAAACCACACTACATTTTGTTGAGTGTAACTAAAAATTTGCTTCTAAAACTGAATTTGGACATAAAGGGTACATACATAAATGAAAAAACTTAACCTCATACTACTACAACATACAACATGCAACAGACATCACGCACTACAGCTGAACACTGCTGCGGCCTAGGCAGATCGTTGTGGTGGTGATTTCAGCGCAACCCGCCCTGTCTTGTCAATTCCCATAACTAGATGGATTATATAACATATTTCATGTCAGTTATATTATTTAATTTCAGATAAACATGCAAAAATGGGTCTCAAAAATAATATTGTACATCACACGGCAAAACAAAAGATCCTTTTCATGCCTCGACAGGATTCCCCGCCTGGGCCTAATGGCCTCGGCGGAGGGTGAACTCTCCTGTCTCGTCATAAGAAAGTCGACTTGTGATGTAAAATACTATTTTCGTTTAATTTTACAGTTTCGCACCGATTTTTATAGTTGTTTTCTCATTCAAATGGGTTTTTGGTGTATTCTTCGAAAAAGTTTGAAAAACGGTGATTTTCCTTCAATATATTACACCGTTTATAAAGAAATAAAATAATGAAAAATAAAATGAAGTGTAAAGGAGAGAACTGGTGAAACGGTTTGGATGAAGGGTGGTGTTGTACTCGTGTGTGGTCCGGACAATACTGAAAAGAGACAAAGCGAGGATACGAGCATTTGAGAAGTTGGTATTGAACAAGAGGTCAAATTTCTGAGACAGAGTGAAACTCGAAGATGGATTAAGAACGGTCATGAACGGAATTACTCATCACGAATGTAGTTTTAAATCTATTTTATATAAGAATATGGCTGGCGCAATTGAGAAAATAGGCATCGAATGCGATTTGTTTTATTGTTTACCTATCCACATCTTCAGGGCTATTTATGAGGGAACTCCAGAATCTGGTGCAGTGCCCTGGTTTCACCAGATTAACTACGTTTTTGATCCTAAGAATGAATATTAAAACAAAATAAGAATGAATTTGATTTTATAATGTTTTGTTCGTTTATATAAGAAGACACTTATCAAGTTCATTAATAGTTTTGCATGCAAAACTTTTATGACCTTGATTTCTATTAATTCAATCATTCTCCGCTTCATATTCGGCTATTGACTCTTAATTAACCGCTTATCATTGACTCCCATCAAAACTTCATCGACCCCCAGGGAACTGGCTAAGTTGACTCAGAGTGTCAGCTTAGGGCAAACGAATCTGCAAGTGAGGGAGTAGAGTGGGTATAATAAGGTGAGATGTATATGAGTGCATTTAGAAGCCAAGACAGTTCAGTAGAGTTACTTGAATGTAGGTCGCGGAATCATTCGTACAATTTTTACATGTATAAAAGCAAACAAGTAACATTTTCCCCAGGGGGATGTCAACGATTTCGCATTACTGTTTAAAAATATTTTTTTCTCATGAACTATTTACAATAAAATTTTGAAATTTTGCACACAGTTGTTACATGAGTCAAAGTGCATTAGAAAAAAATTCAAAGCTCCCTAATGGTTATTTATCAAAATATTAATAAAAATGTTTAACAATGTTATCGATTGTTGAAAGTGCAATTATTTCATACATTTTTAATTCTACCATTTTAAAATTGAAACAGTTGCATAGCAACACAATAAACTATTTTACTCAAGCAGAATTAATTATTTTTATTACTTACCTGATTTTTTATTAATATATCAATTTTGTACTCAAAATGTGGAGTAAAAAAATGCCACTTATTTGCTCACCCAAAAAAATTATTTAAGTAAAAAGGAAACTTCTGCTTCAGTAATTACATTTAGCATATTTGTACATACCTGGCAAATTTTGTTGTAATAGGATTAGTAGTTTCTAAGGAAAATGTCACTATGTAGTCAAAAATATAGTTTTCGGGAAATGGACAACAAAGTTTTATTACAATTTCTTTTCATTAAATACATAATGAATGAGCTCCATATCCATAAAATTCTTCATTTCCGTCTTCTTCTCTGTTCAAAGCCCTCTTCTTTGTTCTTTTTTCTTTGATGAGCTTATTAATGGCATTTTCTGCTTTTTGAATTCTCTTTCTGTCAATGTCATTGAGTATGGTCTTCATATAAAACCCTGGCAAAATGTTCATTTTTTCTACTAAAGAATTTCTTGTTGAGTTACCTGAGTTAAAACATAAAACTGCATCATATGTGGCTATTTTTATTATAGTGGAGCCTGCAAATTGAGTTTTTCTGCAACGACGCCATACCAAACTGTTGAAACTTTCATTGGGATTCTGTGTTTTCCCATGGACACACTTTTTGAGGAGTTCAGGTTCTGCAAGGGACTTAAATACTGGTTTTATTGCATTCATAACTGGAATTGGTAATGAATTTTTATGGCTGTAATTTTCACCAGTAGCTTCTTTTCTTTTGTATCCACACCATGACTCATTACCATCAGGGCACAACGAATGTATAGGGTTAGCATTAGTGGAAATTTTATGAAAAAAATTGCCCACACTGCTCTTTTCATTTTCTCTACACGGTCACAGTTTTCTCGAATGGCTTTTCCATAGTACACTTGTAAGGAGTCAATTGCTTTCCCTG
>BLKR01006413.1:0-41300 GCA_011170035.1 Teleogryllus occipitalis
AGGGGTTTCCTATGAACTAGTTCCATATACTTATATATCTTCAAATAATTTTGGACAGTTTTCCATCATTTAACGGTGACAATAAAGGACACCCCGTCACCACACAGTAACTTTAGAAGTGAAGTTTGCTGTCAAACATGTTTGGATATTTGACACACTTTAACCATGAAACTGGTTAAAGATTAGCTTTGAAATGTTCGTTTAGTCTATGAACGATTATTATTATTATTATTATTATTATTATTATTATTATTATTATTATTATTATTATTATTATTATTATTATTATTATTATTATTATTATTATTAGAAATTGATTGAAATCATGGGAGGTAAATGATGAAAACGAATTATCAAAAAATACCCGCTCCTTTCCCGCTTAGAAAGTGGTGGAGAGGGGGTCATTCGAGGTGTGCTTGTGTAATTTTACTATTCAAATAATTGAATAGTAAAATGCTTTTAAAACTGCCGTAAAAATGCTTTCGACGGAATAGCCAAAGTGACTCATAAAAGGAAGTCTTCAGTATAAATTTGTTTTTGTGAGAAATTAAAAACAAATAGAACATCCATAGCTCTGTAACGGAATATTTCAAATATTTGCTATTAAAATTAACTCGTTCTAAATATAATTTAACTAGTGGTTAAGAAAAGTTTAATATTCGTGATTTCCTTCTTAAAGAGGATTAATTAAATGTTTCAGAACCGCAGGGACTGCCATATGAACTACCATTATGCACTGCGTTAATGAAGGCAAGGCCTCAAAAGCAGGGGAACAAAAACGAACTGAAGTGCTCGACATAACGGGGGCTGACCCTATTCACCGTGTGGTACCTGCAGCATCTTACAAACACATGGGATAGAGACAGTGACGTCATGGTAGTGTTTCAACGTTTATCAGAAGAGTGCTGATATACTGCTGAAGGACCTGAAGGTATGAGACTTATAAACAAATGATTGGTTAACTTGTAAACCGGTGTCGAAGTAAAGGCCCACTACTCCTATGGTGAGAGGCGAGCACTAGCGTAACAAATTGAACATTGCGCTCTCCGACTTATTGTAGGCAAATGTGGGAGCGGTCATTTAAAACTGAGAGTCTTAACGCTCTTTTCACGGGATATTACAGATTCAAAACTTGTAAAATCACATTGTTATTATTCCTATACACTGATAAATAAATACGATAAATACGAAAAATTTTAGTTTTAAAAATAACGTAATTGGAAATAACTGGAATGGTTTGACTTTAAATTCATCGAAGATAATTTCATCACTCTTCTATCGTTTGTTGCCCTTCGTAGCTAAAACATAATTTTTTTTCTGAAGGAGGGATTCAAATTATTCTTCAAAGTGAAAATGATATAAGTGAAGATTGACACACGAAAATCATAGTTCTCAAAGATGCTATAAAATGACCAAAACTCATGTAATCGATCTTCTAAGTTTCTTTCTCGTATACGGAGTAATATACGTAGTATAGAGAGAGTTATGTAATGCTACGGCAAAAATAAAAAAGTTTGGACAGAAAAACTCGTACTGTGGTGCTCGCAGGAAAGGTCGATAAGTTCTGGTCTAAACTGTAGTAAATTACTCCCTTTAACACGTTATGTAGTTAGCCTTTTAATAATCCGAACAAGTTTTCAAATGAATGAAATACCTTGGGTATATGTAACGAATATATTTTCTTACTCAGTGTGTAGGTAAGCTAGAACCACATTAAAATATACGTTTCAATTATATGAAAAATGCTCATGTTACTAAAAGGAAAAATATTTTGGTTGTATCATTTGGGTTATTGAAAGTTGCTTCTTGTAACCCTAATGCTTCTTTATAATGGTCTTGAGATCACAGAACCATGAAGCTCTCATTATATATTTTTATTGATGCGTAAATAATAATCTTTGTATAGTAAGATAAAAGCACTTCAAAGTACTAGTTTACATAGGAAATAAAACTCTCGTCGCGTACGGACACAACACGGCTGCGAGCACCTACCAGGAATTAGTTGCCTACAATATGGTAACCTTCAATTTGTAACGCTACACTAGCGCTACATGTGCATCTAGGTAATACTATCCAATATCTTTGTTCGAAGTCGGTAAATTCTCCTCGTGCGACCATAATCACGTCAAAAACTTTTTTCACATAGATCACTTGAGTACAAATGAGTTCTGCCAATGCACTAACCTTTTTTACTTTTCGTACGCAATATTGCTGTCATCTGTTTATTTTCATATTGCTATCTCATGACTTTGGTCACATCAGTGTATACGCGTTAAGACGTTCTATTGGTTTTGATTGCTGGGCTTTTTTCTGCCAGTTTTCACTGAAGTGGAAAGGTTTTGACCTAACAACAGTTGAATACAGCTGTGGCTTTTCATTAATTTACACCCAAACGACAGAAAATTATTGAAGCCAGGGTCAACATTCCCAAACTAGTGTAATTTTTATAGTTCCTACTGGTAGTTATTAAATTGATGCCCTAAAATGATGATTTCAATTTTTGCAAATCGCGAGTTATTCTTTTTTGGTGAAAAAAAAAAATTAGCGCAAAAGTAAGAAGTAATCATAAAAAAACGCTTCTAGCGCGCCTTTTAGTAAAATTTTAAAGTGAACGCTGCCCTCAACCTCAACTTCACGATGTGACGCTAGAAGGCTCTACCTGAGAGTTCAATTGCAAAAATAGATTTTCGGCCCCAATGTTCCATAGGAGATAGTAAAATTATTTCAAAACGACCTTATATCTGATAAAGATCTCGTAGTGTGACTTAAATGATCAGTTGCAATGATCAGCTAACGTAAAGTAAGATTCTTGATCTTCCGAAAATATTATTATATAATATCATAGAATCTTCCGAAAATATTATATATATTTCAAAATGTCAGTGATTATAAACTTTGAAGCAAAATTCATTAATTCAGAACTGGATTCATTGAAATATAAAGTATAAGTTAAATAAAACAAATCAATTTATTTGATTAAAGAAAATGGGATGAATGTCCACAACAAAGGTCCGTGGTGTTTCAGAATTATAATTGAATAAAATATGAATATGGGTTTGATAGTCGTCAAGCATGGTAATGTATCATGGTTTTAAAATTTTAAGTTATTTAGGTATGTGAATTGCAAGGACAGACTCAGATGTAAAATCAGATCATTGACCTCTTTTTGTTTGTGTTCGCAGCTGGAGCTTGGAATAATGCTGTGAGGGTGTGCTAAGGAAATATATTAAATACGTGAAATACGTGAAAGTATTAGTAGTGGAATTGGTTTTAACCAGATGTGTTATCATTGTACAAAAGTTTGTTGCAGATTTCAAAATGCCAAGCTAGTTTTATTAATTTTAATGCGAACGTTCAGGACTTTTCAGGAACTGAATATTGTTAAAAATCTTATTTTAAAAATTTTACAACTAGTCTGTACGTTCAAAATGTATGCTCGTAACGTAACTTAAGAAACGTATAAGCGTTAGGAAATCTGCAAGTACTGTAAACTAATATTTATGTACCTGGTGCACCAGTTTAACTTTTTATATTTAAAAGAGTTTCAAAATTGAAAAATTGAAACTTTTGAACGTAGTGATGAATTTTATTTAATTTTCTGAGCATTTGTAATGGTCAGCTTGAATTTGTGTAATAGTATTATAAAATAGTGAATTATAATTGTATGTAAAACTGTGATTTTGTATTAAGATTTTGGGTAAGAAAAAAATCTGATGTCAGACCATGTGTGAATATTATTCATAATCGCCTGGAAAGAATTCCAAAATACGCTAACTTCTTAAAGGTATAACAATGTTCCTGTCCCTCCAAATTAAACAAATTTTATATAATCATGTTTTCTGTATCTGGAGAAAAATTGTCAGTTTCAATCACTTGAGTTCGTTAGTTGCAAAGATGTGTATAATTAATTTGCCGTTAATATTCCTGCACTTGAATGTCCATATACCAAAACCTGAAAAGCCTCAAACCCGAAAAATGTTTCCCAAAATCCTAAAAGTGAAGTCGCATATTGTAATGAACGAAAACTTAGATTAAAACTGGCATACCAAGATCGCGGGCAAGGTAACAAGTTAATCAGAGCTCGCGGGCACTGCGTCCAGAGAAATTGACGCGAGATTGAAAAGTAAAAGTTCCACAAATTCCTCCGTAGTGGCAATACGTCACTGGGTATCTGGCCTAGGACTGTTAGGGAAAAGTTTATTTATTTTACGTCAAAAAAAGTTGAAACTGTGTATGACGTGCTATAGGGAGAAGTTAATTCTGTGCACATTTTCAAAAGTCTGCGATCCCTACACTAAGTCATATACTACATGAATTTTGAAAAAAAAAGTTGTCACAAATTTCGCTAGATTTCATTCAATTTTCTCCTTAAGGCAAAGAAATGATCCATTAAAATGAAATAATACATCAGTCAGATTGGAAATTCTCAGTTGAGGGTAAAATTTAAAAAAAAATTGAATCATATCTCTCTCGCCTTGAACATCTCGCCCCGCCTATTTCGACGTCTTCCTACAACTACAAAATTAAAAATAAGAGATTTTTCTAACAAGTAAACTTTTTCTTCGTAATTCTTTAAGATCATGCACATGTTAAAAAAATAGTGTACGTGCAATATTACGTGCAGTATATCCCATATTAAATAACACAAGATTTTCTCAAAAACGGCTTAAAATGTTTTCTTTAAACATTTGGTACAGATATAGCCAAATGTTTTCTATGAGATGACCTAGACGCCATCTTCCTCAATTCTTTTATTTAAAAAAAATACAAAAATGTAATTTATTTGACATCTTTCACGAGGTCAATACTTATATTTGCCGCATTTTGTTCACATATTTGTGAGTGCATGTGCTTTACAAAATGTCATGTAAAGTTTCTCGCCCACTCAATAGTTTTCTGTGGAAATGAACTCAACATTCCGCAGTTTTAGAAACGATATAAAATCATTTTCTGAAAAATCTCTCCAGTGGTTTTCTTCAAGTTTTTCGTACTGACAATGCTAATTGTAGTGTTTAAAATGACACAAAATAAATTTTCCTGTATTCTTTGGTCTTAGTGTTTGAGCGAGCAAATTTTTCAAATTTTTTCAAACATTTTCATATTGCGTGCAGTTGCATTTATTAGCACATGTGTTTTAAATTGTTATATTACATGCTCATACGCCATTTTCTCAAAATGGCTCCAATTTTTTTCTTAAAACCTTTTGAACGGATATTGCACTATGTACTGTATAAGATGACAAATAATTTTGCTGTGTCTTTTGTTATTTAAAAATTTACACAAATGTAATTTTTTGAAATATTTCTCACGCGTGTTATATGCAAATTTCTAGCGATTTCTATAGAAGATTGTATTTTTGAGTGAAAGAGCGTTAAAATATTTCCAATAGTTTTTCAAAAGCTCGGAAGATTATTGTGAAAAAGACCTCTTATATTTCGCATTGACAGAAACCCTTAAACGCCTTTTTCTTAAAAAAAACTTCAAATTCATCACTGAAAATTGTCATAAAGGACGGGATTTTGATCTTCTTTGATATTCTAAAAGTAATATTTCGATTCTGCTCTTAGGACTCCGAAGAAAGGAAAAGACTTTAAAAAATATAGGCTGGGCGGCGGTAGATGGCAGCTGGCAAAATCGGGAAAGACCATAAAACTAGCCCTCACCAAGGAGATTAGATAACTTCACCACGAAAAAATCTGTGCCATTTCGTAGCACCAGTACTTATTATTTCTTCACGCACTGGAAATTAGTAAGAATAGTAAAAGAATATAGTCTTTGATTCTCACAGTTAAAAGATATAATTTAACATCCTTTTCTTTCAAGTAATTAAAATGTTACTGGGACTTCTTGATTACTTTAGTGACGCAAAGATGACGTAAGGTATTCACACTATTTCACCTACATGACATCTATTATGTCTTCTTTTATGACTTACGTGATCAAATGATTGTGAAGCTACTGACATCTTCGGGATACATATTACAGCACAACTTTTTTGAGTTTAAAAGATTGTATTGTGGAAGAAGTGAAACAATACTAGCCATTATTACACAAGACGACAAAAAGACTCGTAAACTTGAATAGATAAATTACTTCATTCCACGAGCAGACCACGTCAGCATTCACTAGAGTCTAGAAAGTACCATGGTATTCTTTCTAAAAGGCTTTCTCAAATTTCGTGCATATACTGGGATGTCCACAAGTATGAATACGGTAGTTATATTATTTATTATTAATTTTATTATTACCATTATTATTATTAATTTTATTATTACTATTATTATTATTATTATTATTATTATTATTATTATTATTATAGAAAATACTTTGATAAATAGTAATGAAATACTAAGGAAAAACTTTATTTTAGAAAATAGATTTTTGAAGTCACAATAAGGATGACGTACAAATGGTAATTAAATACAATGTCTCTAGTGCTTAATGTCTTCAATGATCAATTTATCGGCCGTCAGCATTTACACATTCCTGTAGTCTCGTTTGTACACTCAAGTACACTTTGATACAGTGTTCTTCATTATTATTAATGTATTGGTATGCTTCTCTTCTGAATTGACACACAACACGTACAGTGCGAGGTTTTCTTGCAAAGATTCTACCTTTGATAACACCCCAAAAGAGAAAGTTCTTTGGAGTAAGGTCAATGATTGTGGTTACCTTTCAATTGGACCGCGTCGATCTGTCCACCTACTGGGTAATTCGTTCTATTGGGTTTCTCCAAATGAAGGTGTTGCTCTCAAAACGTTGTTGCCTTGGTCTGATTCATAAAATGCTACAAAATGTATTGACAAGTGCATTGAGGATCATGGATTTCGTATTTCTGACATAGATGATAACTTCATGCCAATTCTTATATATGTTACAGGATACATGGTAGAAAAATGTTTTTACAACGTTGTGAAATACATGAACATCTTGGGCGTAGGATAATATTAATGTTGAATTTCCTGTGCCCTCCGATTTTTTAATGGAAAATAAGATATAAATTATTCCGACAGAAGAAATCAGGGGAAAGCCCCTCTTGCAGTATTTCTGTTTGCCACACAGCCTAAATTTTGTGTAATATCATCGTGTATTGTTTTAACCATTATAGGAATTCCTACCTTAATTCATTCATCGAAGATAACCTATGTACTATCTCTGCAATGGACTACGCATTCAAATTGTAACATTCCCGCTGAAGCTCCTACTCGAAATTATTAAGTGTATTTGTGGACGATTGCGAAAAGGTGAAAGATGTTTCCGAAGCCGTAATTTGCTCTGAATATTTGGACTGTCAATCTATTCAGTTTGTCAGAGGTATTCTATGAAACAAAATCAGTTTTGATTTCACATTTCTGGAAGCAATGTTTCGAAAAATATTTTGTTTGACAATACTCTATTTGATGTTTTGCTAAAGAGATACATTTATGCAAACATAAAAATTAATAACGATTGGTGATAAGCTAAGAACCTAATGGAAGGAACAGAATTTTCCTACTACCTTTGAGTTTACTTTGTATCTACAGGTCTCCAACAAAGAGAGCTGCAGATTATATTTTGTTCTTAGAAGAACTGGAGTTAACACTTAATAAAGTCAGCAATCGCTCTGTTGAATCCATTGCTGTATGCGGAGATTTCGACATTGATTTTCTGCGAGAATCTTGCGAGAAAGAACAGTTTCACAATTTAATAAATTCTTTCTGTTTAGATATTACAGTAAGTGTATTTACACGGATCACTCTAAATTCAACGAAGGCAATCGATTAAGTTATAATTAACAAAACTACTACTCGATATGAAGTTGAAACAGAGGATTAAGGACACAGTGATCACGATGCACAAATTCTTACCATTTGTGATGTACTAAAATGACGAACCATTTTTGTTATGGAAATGTCATTTTATTTGACATAGAATATAGGGATGTCAAAAAAATCTTCGGCCTGCATTAACACGCAATCGGTGTATCTACATTCTTATTTATTCCAATGACCTTCACTAACGAGCTAAGGTAAAGAATATACAACCAAAACAAAGTAAATGCATAATGAGGCTTCAATAGCGTCCCATATCGATTGCTCCAGTGAGTTTCGATCGATTCTTAATACCTGATTTTGTGATTCACTCCAAATTGTAAAATAAATACAATGTGTTAGGGTCTACTTTTAGCGTTTAGTTACCTCTCTTTGCATTTACCCTGAAGAAACCGTACCGGCTGTTTTGTGAACTATCTTTATGAAATAGTTTTTTTTCTAATAAATATCTAACGGTCATCTCTTTTCATGTGCACTAACACATATGCTACAGTAAAATTGTTGTTAACAGTAAAGTTTCAACAAAACATTACAAGAATGCACTTTTATTCGCGTATATTGATATTACATTAACAGAGAGTTTGACATGCTAAATAAGTGTGCTTTTTTATACAGTGAACGAAGATAATACATATGTATTGCATGCAAAGTATTGTACATTGATATTACGACACATTTATTTCACTTATACAAATTGTATATTAACAAGGACCTTAACCTTCAGTTAGAGGGCACAATCTAGAACTAAGCACAAAAGTAGCTGCTCAGCAACACCTCTGAGGACTATCCCTGGCTGTCCTTCTCGGTAACATCCGCTTTAACTCGCAAACAGCCCACTCGATCTCCTTTGTAGCTGAAGACGATGTCGATGGAGTAGGTTCCGTAAGGCAGCTGCTGGAACGGCAGCTGCAGCTTGACTACCCAATTCTTAACGGTGTAGTTACCCTACAAAACAAGAACGTTTGTTGTGGAAAAAATATCAAAGAATTAAACTTGAAATTAGCCTTCCCGTAGCAGGAAAACTGTATCATTGAGCATTTCCTGGAGCATATTTTGGCGCTTACAATATTCTGGATTAAACATTTTAAAATTTATTGTTGTTTTTTTTTGATAGACTATCTATGAGGAAGCTAACTGTTTACTTACACACCAAAACATTCATTATAAATAACATACAAAACTTAAGTCAATAAGACACTTTCAAGATTGAATAAAAGAACCATACATTGTGGTCAATTCCAATTGATATATTAAAAATAATAAATTTTATGAGCAAATAAAATATAAATCCTTCACTCAGATTTGTTGTATATTACACTATGCGAATCCAACAATAAATTTCGTTCATGAGTAAATTTAACAAAATTTTGGAAATCAAAATATAATATGTTTTACTTCCCATGACAAGCAATAATTTATAATCCTTTAAGGTTAAAATAATTTGTACACCTAAATTAGCAGAGAATTGCTTTTACTCCATGCGACTTTGCATGTCTAGAATGCACTGATATTTTAATGAACGCTCCAATGCACATATTCCAAGAAACATGAGACCATAGAACATGTAACTCGCCAGGTTGGTAGTAAAGAGCGTTGACATTAGTGTGAGGAGTACTCACCATGTGAACAGGGACGAACTGTGCTACGAAAGATTATAAATAAATTTGATTTCTCAAAATTAGATCTTTAAATAATATCAACACTTTTTTTTTCAAAATATAAGTAAATTTGTTCTAAGAGGCGTAAATTTGAGTGAACTCAAGGCTATTTTCTTTCAATATATAAATAAAATTTTACTGATACCTATAACGTATCAGTAAAAAATAAATACATGTTTAACTGACGAAAAGAATATCAAAAATTTGCGTTAAGGTACAAATGTTGTTAAATGGAAGGAAAGGCTGACCTTGGGCACGGGGCAGGTGGGCGCGAAGCCTGCGGCCTTGGCGATGCCCCGGAACATGTCGCCGACGAGGTTGAGCGCGTCGCTGCAGGGCTTCTTGGAGTCGAAGGAGAGCGCGTTCTTGCCCCATCCAGCCGTGCCCCAGCGCTCGGCCTCCAGGCGCACGCGCCAGTGCTCGTCGTCCAGGTCGAAGGGCCAGCGCCAGGGGCCCGAGTACTCGTACTCGGTCGGCGACTTCTTGTGCAGGCGCGTCGAGTACTCGAGCAGGTTGCGGCCCTGGTCCTCGCACCGGTCCACGGACTGGAGGTCCACCGTGTAGGGGCCCTGCAGACACGACAAGCCTTGGTACTGTGGACTACGACCCCACGGAAACCTTGGTACTATGGGCTACAACTCCACGAAAACTTTGGTACTATGGACTACAACCCCAAGAAAACCTTGGTACTATGGACTACAACCCTAGGAAAACCTTGGTACTATGGACTACAACCCTAGGAAAACCTTGGTACTATGGACTACAACCCCACGAAAACATTGGTACTATGGACTACAACCTCAAAGAAAACCTTAGTACTATGGACTACGTCTCGCAAAAACCTCGGTACTATGGACCACAACCCCACGAAAACCTTGGTACTATGGACTAAAACACTCGACCCAGCGCTGGGCACAAGTCACGAAGCAAGGCAAAGCCTTCTAAATGACTCCACTTTTTTGAGAAAATATTACGTTATTTCACTCGTTTGTTGCAAAAAATATTAATTTATCAATAAGATAATAATCTAAAAATTGCGAATGTTAGCTAATTTGTTGTGTGCAGGTCGTCCAGAGAAGTGCTTCGCAGCGCGATCGTTTTGTTTTGTAATTGCACATTTTTAATCCGTTATTTAGGAACAAAATGGAACATCTGTGCCTGCTTAAGTAAAGGGCTTGTGTACACGAGCAGGTTGCGGCCCTGGTCCTCGCACCGGTCCACGGACTGGAGGTCCACCGTGTAGGGGCCCTGCAGACACAAGTCTTGGTACTGTGGAATACGACCCCACGAAAACCTTGGTACTATGGACTACGACCCCAGGAAAACCTTGGTACTATGGACTACAACCCCACGAAAACCTTGGTACTGTGGACTACAACCCCACGAAAACCTTGGTACTGTGGACTACAACCCCACGAAAACCTTGGTACTGTGGACTACAACCCCACGAAAACCTTGGTACTGTGGACTACAACCCCACGAAAACCTTGGTACTGTGGACTACAACCCCACGAAAAGCTTGGTACTGTGGACTACAACCCCACGAAAAGCTTGGTACTGTGGACTACAACCCCACGAAAACCTTGGTACTGTGGACTACAACCCCACGAAAACCTTGGTACTGTGGACTACAACCCCACGAAAAGCTTGGTACTGTGGACTACAACCCCACGAAAACCTTGGTACTGTGGACTACAACCCCACGAAAACCTTGGTACTATGAACTACAACACCACGAAAACCTTGGTACTATGGACTACAACCCCACGAAAACCTTGATACTATGGACTACAACCCCACGAAAACCTTGGTACTATGCGTGCACATTTGCACATTTAGCTTATTATTGCAAGTCACACGAGTAAACGTACAGAATATATTTCATTTGGGAAACTTAGTCAAAGGCACACTTGATCTACGATGCAAAAATTAGATTGACATATAGATTAGATTTATTACTAATTATGCAAATAAGTCTGAGATCTTGGTATCAGAATACACCAACTTAACATCACAGAACGTAACAAATATACAAAATTTTACAAACTTTACAAATTAACATGAACATTTCACCGCACAAGCTCTCATAGCACTCCACCTCACCACACTTCACCAGACTGCTGATCACTGAGTTTTAATGTGTTTCCTACACACTAGTTTCCTCAACGTCACAATATTGCACTACACGCCAAAGACAAAATAATAAATAATAATAATAATAATAATAATAATAATAATAATAATAATATAATAATAATGATAATACTGATAACACAACATACTTTACTTAGGAGACTAGTTATTTAATAATATTATAGATAAAATACACTTATCATCTCGGAATCTAATTTATGTCCTGACGGCGTCCAGGAGTCCTGACGGCGGCAGGATTTTCGACATTAGCTTGTCAGCTAGGTCGCTTTCTGGAGGAGCATTCTAGTGGCCGGCTGCTCTGATCGGTAGTTTTCCGTGGTTTCTCCGAACAACACCAGGCGAATGCCGGATCAGTACCATACCAAACGGGCCACGGACCGCGCGCGATGTTTCCTTCCTCTTCCTTGTCCTATCCTCTCCCCTTACACACACGCGCGCGCGCACCCACTCACCCACCCACACACACACACACACACTAACACCCACTACACTACCACATATTTCGGGAGACCGGTCGGGAGCTTAGAGCTTGTCCTGGCTGGGGCGGTGCCTCGCTGGTAAGAGTCATGGTTAGGGGGAAATCCCGCTAGCCGACGGTAGGTCCACCGCCTCATAATTGCCATCCAGCGGCGGAAAATCATCGCCATCTCCCGAGTGAAAACATGCACTACACTAACAGGACTAATGACCTAAACCGTTGACGCACTCGGAATCACCAACCAATCAACCGTATGTTCTCACAAACATCCGCTAGATGCACCTAGTCGACACCTAAGGCAGTCAACACCTCTCTCACCCTGATGTGGACACAAAATGGACGCCCGCACAATTCCTGCTGGAGCACTGCACAGCACGCCACCAGCCTCTGAACCCTCTGCCGCCTCATAATGGTTTGGTAGTACAAGCTGCTGGTACGGATAGCGCTGGTAACTACGTTTAAGGAAGAGTTTTTTATAACCCTGCATTGCAGAATTAATGGCACTTAAATTTTCTATTTAGTGTGTAAATTAACATCATATATGCAAAACTTAGATTTTAATTAACTTTATCAAATAATGATTTTCTTCGTGGGAATGTTAGTAGTTAGAATAATGACGAGCCAATAAAACCATGTGAAAACTATGTGCGTGATTGTTCTTGTGTAAGATCTTTCATAAGTCAGGTTGTAGCGTTCCCAGGTAATCACTTCCCATAATTCCCTTCGCCAAGCGAGTTTATGCTTTATTGAGTTACTCATTGATAATTTCTCTAGCCGAATTCCCCTCTGAGTTGCGTTCACCTCATAATTGGTTGAATCATGATTCTGTGCCCAAATTAGAAAGCAAGATATGGAACCCGCCCGCTGACTGGATACATGGGCGGGTCACGAAGGAAAGATTGATTGATTGTTAGTGATTCCAGGCGCGTCAACTACGGAGGTCACTATTGCCGTAAGTGTAGTGATAGTTTTTTCTTGATCGGGAGGTGTTCTCCCCACTGGATGGCGAGGTCTAGCGCCGACCTACCATTGTCAAGCGGGGTTTTCTCAACTCCCACTAGCAGGGCACCGCTCCAACCGGGACAAGTTCTAAGTCGCTGACCGGTCTCCCGGCATGTGTGTTAGTTTAGTGCATGTTAGTGTAAATGTATGTGAAAGGGGTGAGGATAGGACAAGGAAGAGGAAGAAAAGATTGCGCGCGGTCCGTGGCCCGTTTGTTAGGGAACTGCTCCGGCATTCGCCTGGTGTTAATCGGTGAAACCACGTAAAACTACTGATCAGAGAAGCCGGCCGCTGGAGTTCTCCTTCAGACATCAGTTGATGCACTGAGCCACCGCTCCCGGTCGACGCAAAGCAAAACCTTCGAAATGTCTAGATATTTTCATCAAATAATTGCGTTTTTTGTCACTCATTTGTTGCGAAAAATAAAAACAAACGTCACTTAAAAACGTCAACTAAAAATTAAAATGCGAAAATTTGCTAATTTGTTGTATGCAGATCGGTCAAACAACCTAGCATTCACTATCTTTTTATTTTGTATCTGTAAGAGTCTGATCAGTTAATTACGGACAAAACTGAGCCATGTTTACCTGGTTCGTTGAGCGGCCGCGAGGCGCTAGTGTTTGACGAGACCCAAAATGCAAATGCGAGCTGCTTTGTGTATGGAAGAAATGGACATCACTCCGCGGCAAGAGAAAAGGGCCTGGGAAGAAGATTGAACTTCAGGAATTAGAACCGCGTTTCGGATGGCGTTAAAAGTCACAAGGGGTGCCTATTGGCATCACGGCGTGCAAAGAGAATTAGAAAACAATACCATATATTGAGTGAGCTTATTTATTTATTTATTTATTTACGTCAAAAAACAGTTAAAAACTGCGTATGACGGCAGCTTTAAGGCAGAAGAGTGATTTTGAACTTCGGCCAATTACTCCGACGTGGACGTCGTTAATGTCGGATTGAAATTGCAATGTAAAGTTGCTACTAACTACCAACCACCTAAAAATTCGAAATGACTTCAATAGGCTACAATCTACACTTGGATTTATTCATAGCTGCCTGTGAAGTAAATCAGCTGTTACGGTGTCATTCAATCGGAAGGTTGAACGCCACCATAGTCGTCACTGTAGTGACGTATAAGGTCCCGATTGGATGGCACCGTAACAGATGATGAAATGTCACAGGCAGATTTGGACAAATCACAGTATAATCTACGTAGTGCTAAGCCTGCCTGGATAGACGAGGTCGCTAAAATCGAATAGCCGTGGCTTTTGCGACTCGAAGGGAGGCGGGTTTGAAACCCGCCTCGAGAACGGATGTTTGTGTAAGTGTTCGTAGAATTATTCAGATGTGTGTTACTGAAGTCTGTTACTTCCTTTCCTCGCAATTGACAATTGTGGTTTAACTATCCGCGTTAGACTGCAGACATTGCAAAAAATGTAGTGGTAATGCCTCGTCCAACGAGTTAGAATATACCACATAGTGGCTGACCATATGGTTTCGGGGCCCTTGGCGGACGCTCGCAATTAGGTGCCGCCATGTTCTTTTGCAGCCAAAACGTGAGTGTTGCTGGCTATGGTGGCTGTTATACTGAAGTATCGTATTGTTTGTATCAGATCTTATTTATATATTGATGTCTCTTTTCTTTTAACTGGATTTAAACCATATTAGTGGTTAGAATGAACATATTCACAATGCCTTTGATATGTTTGGCATATAACTTTAAAAATGGAGGTAATCAAACCACAAATGTACATTTTTTCAAGTTTGCTGCCTTATTTGTGATTTGCTTCTTTGCGTATTACAATAATATTCATTTTCAGGCCTACAATAACATTTCAATGACCTACAACATCATTTCATTAGCTTCCTTTCTTATGACATTAACGAGCAGGAAGCAGCGTGTTTTTAGTTTCTCAATTCATTCCCCTTTCATATGGTGATTTCGTTTTAAAAAAACCTCAATTTGTTGAAACATGACGGCGTTTCAGCCACTCTATGTAGTGTATTGTAAATCGTTGGCCTCGACGCACCGGACGGGCAGCTTAATCGGAGCCATCCGCGCGGCTGCACCAGACACCATGACTCGCGTAGAAGAAAAATTCCAGATTGCGCCTCAAACACTCTTATCCCACAAGTTCACGATGAGGTGCTAAACCCTGCAGCTTCCAAGCACCACTGAGTCGGGACTCGCTTAATGTTTGTTAACAGTAGTTTATGTAATTAGTTTATAATGTTAACTTTTATTGCATAAGTACATGTTGTGAAAACGAGCGACGTTAGCAGCGAGGTGCTTCCATGGAGTGCACATTTATCACTGTTTTAATAATTTGCTACAAAACGTATTCAACAAAAAATGTCAAGTCCAAGAGTGTTAAATGAAAAGGTATCATGTATTCTATATTTGCTTTCATGTCGCCATTAATGAGTAGCAGAAAGCAGTAAAAAGTACAACAAATAATCTGTGTGATAACCCCCTTCCGCTAGCGGCATAACAGGAAGTTAACACATGAGGCAATACCGAAGCAATAACTCTTTTAGGTTTCTATTTGAAAATAATCCCAATGAATATTAAAGAACCGGGAGCGGTAGCTCAGTGCATGAACTGATGTCACTGCAGCGCCTCTAACCGGGAGGTCCTAGGTTCGAGTCCTGACGGCGGCAGGATTTTCAGCACTAGCTTTTGAGCTAGGTCGAATTCAGTCTGGAGGAGGATTCTAGCGGCCAGCTGCTCTGATCGGTAGTTTTCCGTGGTTTCTCCGATCAACATCAGGCGAATGCCGGAGCAATACCCTAACAAACGGGCCACGGACCGCGCGCGATCTGTCCTTCCTCTTCCTTGTCCTATCCTCTCCCCTTACACACACACTTACACTAACATGCACTACACTACCACATATTCCGGGAGACCGCTCGGGAGTTTAGAGCTTGTCCCGGCTGGGGCGGTGCCCCGCTGGTGGGAGAGTCCTGGTTAGGGGGAAACCCCACTAGCCGACGTTAGGTCGGCGCCGGATCTTGCCATCCAGCGGGGGAAGATCACCGCCAACTCCCGAGAAAATAACATGCCCTACACTAACGGGACTAATGACTAAAGCAGTTGACGCGCCCGGAAACACGAAAAAATCAAATCAATCAATCAAGATTTAAGAATGTCTATTTTATAACGATATCCTGTAGGTAATAAAGTGCAGGTGTTATTTATTCTTCAAAAAATGTCTAAACTTTGCCAAGACATCGCTCGACTTCTGTTATACTTTCATTTCATCCACATAAAAAAATTAAAATATAATTATTCCTTGAACTTTTTTCTTGTAGGATTTTCCAACACGAAATTTCACAACTCGTTATTGAACATTTTAAAAATTACGTAGTTTATAAGTTGTTTTAAGTAATACTTTTTAATAGTATTTTTTTAAAATAGTTTTAGGAAGAAAGAATATAGCCGAATAAAGTAATGAAAATTGCCCGAAACCAAATTGATAATCGCGATGCTCATATGAATGAGAATAAAAAATGAAGCGTATTCCCAAAACCTAGGCCAATCTGTTGCAGAGATACAACAAAAAACATGTTTTTCATGTTTTATTCTTTCTCATCTTCAATTGTATGAATCAGGCTATAAAAACACTTGAATTTTAAGGTATTTTGTCAACAATTTTTGACGCCAAATTAAAATAGAAAAAAATTAATAAATTTTTGAAATTGATTTTCGACGAGATAACGTACTACCGCTTTTCCCTCCAAAAATGTGTTGTATAACATTCTATAACATATTTTTCCAGATTCTTAAACAATGTGGACGATAGTGAAAAAAACTGATGAAACCAATTTCATCAGTTAAAAAATGTGAAATTAGCTCCATGTGATAGGAAAATAATGTTTTTACCAATATTTAAATACAGACATATGAAGCGAAAATCTTGTAGGTTTTGCATCTTTTATGTATCAAGCTCACTCGGACTATCCATGGTGGAAAGAAAATAGTGGGCTCTTGCGTATCCGACTTCAGCCAATGTACTTCAAGTACCAGCGTGCGTCATAATATTACCGTGAATTTTAAATGCCAAAATTATCACAGTTGCAAGTCATTGAAACAAAAACAGCACTTTTTTTAAAAAAAATATTGCATCTTTCATTTCAATTACACCTTCCTGTTATTTTTGCTTGGTCACCATTAAAAAGTGTCACTTTATGACACTTTCAAAAGGTTTCTCCCATGTCTTTCCACCATGGAGAAATTCGGGGGTGAAACGATATTATTGCAACCGTGCGAATGAAAATCGCAGCTTGGGATGTTGCTCCCAAACAGTTGTGTTCATTTATTATTTGGCACACGTTCGTTTTTTGACGAAAATTGTTGAACCATCACAAATTTTGAGTAATTGTTTATGCGTGATTCCAGATATTGAAGAAGACAGTGACAATGATTGTCTAATTGTCAATGATTAATAAATCTACAACTGAGTAATTTGAATAAATTATAAACCTGAATGATTAATATACCTAAACCCCAATAATTTGATTTGTGTTAGAAGCAATACATAAATCTAAAGACAACAGATGTTTGATGATTTTGATAATCTAAATACTTTCCACGGAAGAATAAACATTTCTCAGCAAAAAGTTGTAAATAATGCTTGTAAGTGAGACTTTTCAATAATTTTAATATAAATTGTTTAAACATTGGTTAAAAAATTTCAATCATATTTTTGCACGAATTTCAATTTTTTGTACTGTTACAATTGGTTTTAATTTTTTTCACTGTCATCCACATTGCAAAAATATATGTTATAGAATGTTATAAGACACATTTTAGGAAACAAACTGAGACAGTACTCCAAAGTTATCACGTTTAAAATCAATTTCAAAAATTGCTTTCTTTTTTTCTATTTGAATTAGGTGTAAAAACTGGTTGACAAAATTCCTTGGAATTCAACTATTTTTCCCCTTCTCTGCAGTTTTTTGCAGCGTAATAAATATACTAGAAGCTGAGAAAAAAGAAAACATGAAAAACGTTTCTCGTATCGTTACAACAGATTGCCCTAGGAAGCTGATTTTTTGTGAATCTACGGCATTTTTATTCTTTCATATGAACATCGTGATTATCAATTTGATTTTTAAACTATTGTTAAAGAATATAGCCTTATTCGACTATATTCTTGAACAGTACTTTTGAAGCAATCGGAAGCTTTTATTCCCGTAGATTTAATCCGGACCTTGTAATATGTGGATATTAAGTTAACACCTCTTCTTACCCTTCTTTTCCTCAAGGGTTTCTTGATTGTTAGTGTTTCCGAACGCGAAAATACGGAAATCATTAGTCCCTTAAGCGTAGTGCACGTTTTTCATCGTGAGGTGGCGGTGATCTTTCCCCATTAGATGGCGAGATACGGCGCCGACGTATCGTCGTCTAGCGGGGTTATCCCACCAGCGGGGCACCACCCCAGCCGGGACGAGTTCTAAGTCCCCGACCGACCTCCCGGCATGGGTGGAAAGGTAGTGCATGTTAGTGTGTGTGGGGGGTGAGAATAGGACAAGGAAGGGGAAGGAAAGATTGCGCGCGGTCCGTGGCCCGTTTGTTAGGGTACTGCTCCGTCATTCGTCTGATGTTGATCAGAGAAACCACGGGAAAGTACCGATCAGAGCGACTGAATTCGACCTAGCTGAAAAGCTAGTGTCGAAAATCCTGCCGCCGTGGGGAGTGGGAACCTAGGACCTCCCGGTCAGAGACACTGCAGTGACATCAGTTGATGCACTGAGCCACCGCTCCGGGTAAGGGTTTCTCGACACTCACCGCCAAGCGCAGGAACGCCGAAACGCCGTTTGCCAGCACGAGCATCCCCACGGCCACCGTCGCCGCCCTCGCCGCCCTCGCCGCCGTGGGCGTTCCTAGAGCCATGTCTTGCACCGGCCGCTCGCTGCGTCGCAGTGGCCACCTCCTCAGCTAGAGGGGCGCGCGACCATGATCGTCGCTTTATGAAGCTCCTATCAGGCGCCATCGGCGGAAGACCTCGCCCCGTCCCGCCCCGCCCCGCCCCACCCCTCCCAGCCCCGCGGCAGAACGCCTGTTTCCCGCTCCGGCGATTCGCGTGGGCGGTGCTTGCCTCAAGGGCAGCTTGTTAATTTATACCACTGATTAGAGCAAATGCTCTTAACTTCCCGGAGTATACGAGTACGTGCTAGCGAGGGAGTTTGCCTTTTCCATCTCTCAGAACCAGGTCCCAAGATCGCACTATCCGACACCTTTCAGATAGTTTTAGCAATAACATATTCAACTCATCACAATAGAAACATTTTTTCCTCTGAAATGGATTGATGACGGCATTGTTGCGGCGTCTACAGTGTCGCTGGGTGGTCCAAGGGTTCTAGTCCCGACGATGGCGGATTTTGGACACTATGTACCCTCATCCTCACAAAAATTTACCGGCATATTTCCAACCGCGCTGACAAACGTGAACACCTCACGACGAAGGGGAGGGCAGGAGGAGAGCAGGGAAAACACGCGTTGACCAATCGCTAGCAGATAGAACCACAGTTATCTGTAATTGGTGCAAAATTGCAAGGGGGTAGAAAGGATGCTGTCTCAAGGAGAGGGGGCTAGTTCGTTTACGGACGATGCGGAAATATCGTCATATTTCCCTGGCGAAGAAGAGATTTTACCTGCGCTTACGCCTCGATGAAAATGTTTTTCTGAGCGGGGTTTTCCGTCCAGAATTACTGTAAATAGACCAGTAAATATTTAGCATTTTAGCCACAATTATTCTAACATTTAGCAATTCATTTGTAACTTCTGTCAAAATGCTATTTTGAGATGTTCATTTCAGGCATAATTTGCGGAGCCTTCCCGGCCGTTATAACGCATATTTCGATTTATAAATTGTTGCAAAGTTGTTAATTCGCGATTTTCGGTTTTGGCTGCTTTAAATAATGTCAAATAAAGTTCCTCGTAAACTCAACAGTTTCGTATTAAAATGAACGCCAAAATTCCGCATTTGAAACGAAGAAACGCTCAAATACCATTATTTCAAAAGTGGCTCCAAAATATTTTCTTCAATTTGTTCCAATAGATAATGCTAATTGCACTCTTTGATATGCCGTAAAGTTCATTTTGGTTTATTCTTTTGTTTTTTCAAAAATTACACGAATGTAATTTTCTATCAATACGTCTCATGCCGTTAATACGCACATTTCAATGTATTTGTTCAATGTACATTATTGCATTTGTGAATGAAAGTTCATCAATTAATTTCTTCAAATGAAGATTTTCGAAAACTTAATAGATTCCTGTGAAAAAGAGCTTCAAATTTCTCATTTACAGTAACGCTTAACGCCATTTTCTTAAAGACGGCTCAACATTTTTCAATGAAAATTACTATTTAATACAAGGTTTTGGCCTTCTTGAATATTCTTAAAATAATATTTCGTTTCTACTATTTGGAAGTCGAAAAGTTGAGAAAATTTTTTAAAAAAGGTACTTTAGGCGGCGATAGATGGCAGCAGGCAAGAATCAAAGGCAAGACTGTACAGTACCGATTCACACCAAGGAAATTAGAAAACGTCACTACGAGAAAGTCTGTACCATTGTGTACCACCTCTAGTTTTTTAAATTTTAGGTCCCGGAACGCGCATCAAATTAATTATTAATGTAATAGAAACAATTATATATAATAAATTTAATAATTATTCCCGAGGTACCGGAACGCCGCTCGGTCGCATTCCGATAGAAATCAAGTCCTGAATATGTCTATACTTCATTAATACCAAAAATAATAATTTGTGTACTGCAAATAATATTACAGCAAACCCATGGCTTATGAACTATCAACAGTACTGTCAGATGTCACCTTTTGCAGGACAAGGAGTCAAATTTAATCAAAAAGTATACTTCACTTGAATTTTATCAAATTTCTGTGGTATTCAAATCGTAAATTTCTATTACAATATTCAATTGGTTATCAATTTTGGCGTAAGAGCCTTGTTTGATAATTCTCCAGTGTCGTAATTAAGACATCATTCGATACTCTCGTAAATAACTATTTGACAACCATTATCTTTAGTGTATGTGTATAGCAGGTTTTGTATTGTTCTGACAAACTGGATCTTAAACATTATTTTGATATTTTGAACTGTGACACGCTGAGTAGATTACTTCATGGAAAGTGATTTAGGTGTTCTGCCTTGGATTCAGGAACTGCCAGGATAAGAGCATAGGGAAGGACAAGTGATTTTTCTTCCAAAGCTTAACATATTCAGGCTTCATGTAAATTACTCTCAAAAATAGAAATATCCGTTTGAAACTCCCAAACTCCCGATTTCGTTCAGATGGATGGAGGAATACCTATTTTAGAGAAAATTGGCTGAACGGTTTAGACGCTTGCGTTTACAACGTTGAGACACACAGACAAGCGTTTTGCAATCAATTGATTTTTCGGTAACAAGGACCCACAAAACATGGATTCTGGATACGTCTCGTGATTAGAAGTAATAAACTATGTATAGGAAGTAGATTTATCTATATTTTCGTAACCAGGGCCTGACAATAAGAGCTTTTGTATAGAATTCGCATTTTCCGGCGCACAATTACAATACTTTCGCTCCTTACCTTCATGTGATTGAGAAAGTCAAAGACAGGTATGATGGCATTCAAAAGAAAGGAAATGATTGATGAATGTAGATTTTTACGAATCACAAGTACTATGTGATTCACACCGGTGCACATGAATCACCAACAAGGATTTGATAATATAATACGTGATAAATCAACGTTTTATTGATAATTTTAATTTTCAAAATTTTGCATGTTTAAATATATTTATCACATATAATTGCGTTTATTAAACAATGTGGCATTATATGAAGCAACAAATGTTGTTTTACATTTGATTATTCCACTACATCAATCACTCACAATTACTTTAATTTTTGACACACACACACACGTTCTCTACACTACCAATGTTCATAGGACACGGGTGAGCTTCCAGCTTGATCTAATTGGGACGATGTTCCACTAGGAGAGATACCTGGTGGGGAAATGCCCCGGAAGCCGCCGAACCTGTCTCTGCCGCGCCCAGAAACACTACATAATCATTATAAGAACAACACGATGATTCCAGTCAATAAAGTATATTTAAAGCAGACGTTTCGGCCTAAATTGTAAGGCCCTCTTCAGTGTCTGAAAGACTGCCCTCTTCAATGTCATTGGTGTAGATCAGAAGTGCCTGGTTATATATGATATTTCAACACTATGGTGTAACTTAACCTAAGCAACTTACAGGTACCACGTCTTTTTCTCATTGTGTTTGTTTTTAATTGTTTTGTACTATTAATATTATGTAAGATTGTAACTGATTGGTGTGTTGACCTTTCAGACACTGAAGAGGGCCTTACAATTTAGGCTGAAACGTCCGCTTTAAATATACTTTATTGACTGGAATCATTGTTTTTTTCTTATAATTAGACATCGGATGTTTAGGGAAATGCCTATTTTTTCTAGAGAACTTACTTAAAGGCTGATAATATGTCCACGAATGATGACAAATGATGACATTTGACGGAATTTTATAATGCTTATTTTTGCTTATTTTAGCATAAATGTCTATTTTTTGCATAAATACCTTTTTTAGGACTTTTTTGCCTTTTATTTATTATATTTATATACAATGCTAAGATATCGGAAAATCAGCGATGGTCCAACGTGACCATTCATTACGAAACCTTCAATTCACGTCTTGAAATTTAAAATTACGAGAGAATTCCTCAAAGTATACCAACTGATGTTTCTCCATTTCCCTATTTCACAAATACTAGCCATGATCTGAGAAAATGGACGATTGACAATACACAGAGGGAACCGATATTTTAAGTGGAAATAAATATAAATTCCCAGAAGGTTTCAGTGTTGCTAGTGTTGGACTGCTAAAATATATGCCAGTCACATCGTTCAGATATCCTTCTCCGCATTCAAACTGATTTTGTCTTCCAGTCGTCGCCAATTTGAAATTGTGATCCTTGAAAAGTTACTGGTAATACGTAAATATTACTGGTTAAGGGGAACTACTAAGAATAAAATGTAGAAGAGTTGTAAATATGTAAATCTAGTTTTACATTAAAATACACGAACTGGTTTTGTGCATTTAAGTTTACAAAATAATATGTACAAAAATTACAATTTTTCATTTTATTGTGTATGTAACTTATGACAGTGCCTCTTTTCTCCTTATTCTTGACGTTTTCAGTGCCTTTTTAGGCGCCTATAAGACGATTTTTTACTGCCTAAACATCCGATGTCAGCCATCCTAACCATCAGTTAGGGTGGCCAACCGTCCTCCATTTGGGAGGACAGTCCTCCATTGACGTCAGTTGTCCTCTCATCATCCTTTGCACTGTAAATGTCCTGCTTATAATTAACATCTGTTGTCATTTATTTTATTACATGAAAAACATCTACTTCGTTGTATCCTTTATTGTTTAATTTAGAATAGAAAACATGACATCTCTTTTTCTGAACGCTAACACACGCATGCATGATAGTGTCTCTGCATAGCGACTAAAATAAAAAGATGTTCAGGCAATCTTCATCTGCATTCTGTGATCTTTTCACTAGAATCACAAATGGAGAGAAGAAAGAAATAGAGCTGATGTTAGTCTAAATTAAATATTTATAAAAAGAAATGGGTTGATGAGATTTTATTTCTTTCGATTGTTCTCCCTTTTACACAAACATTGTTGGCAACTCTATACTCAGTCAACCAACAAAAATTTATTGTTCATACGGTGTATTAGATTACAATTTTCCGTTATCGGTGGTCATTAGCGAATTCGTTACAGCGAAATCCTAATACTCACCATCTCTATAATACACTAATCACAGACCGGGAGCGGTGGGTCAGTACATCAACTGATATCACTGCAGTGCCTCTGAGCGCGAGATCCTAGATTCGAGTCCCGATGGCGGCAGGATTTTCGACACTAGCTTTTCTGCGAGGACGAATTCAGTTGCTGTCTGGAGGAGAATTCTTGCGGCTGGCTACTCTAATCAGTAGTTTTCCGTCGTTTCTCCGATCAACACCAGGTGAACGCCGGAGCAGTACCATAACAAATGGGCCACGGACCGCGCGCAATCTGTCCTTTCTCTTCCTTGTCCTATCCTCACCCCTTACACACACACACACACACACACACACACACACACACACACACACACACACACACACACACACATAGTAGCATGCACTACACTACCTCTTGTTATGCTGTGTATATCGAGTTCTGTCGAAAGCAATTACGAGCAAAACGGATCAGTCAAAAATAAATTTTATATTTGAATTTATCATACATCACTAATATTAAAAGCACAAAATTATAACTCAATGCAAATATTCATTCAATTTTTGGATGGCGATATTCATAACACGATCAACCCATGAAAATGCCATAATTAACCAGTGACGATCTTTATACAGTTGAACACCATCTCTTCGGTTTTCACAATGCAATGCAGAAACGCTACACATATTTTGAAAAAGAGACTTGATTTAGAGACTTCAACTAGAAGATATAATTTTAAAGATGAGATTTCATTCAAGAAAAAACCTTCTCTCTTCACTATTGTAGTTGTAAGAAGACGCCAAAATATTTAAACATCAGCTTTCGAAAATTCAGAGAATTCAACGAAAATCTGACTTCTGAATAACCTATAATTTTTACACTCTTACTTTCCTCTGCTTGATAAAAAAAAATTCTTCCAGAAATGTGAAGTCACTTTTGAGAATAATTTTGAAATGTCCTCGATGCTTCATGTAAAAAAATCGGTGTCAAATTCAGTGGGCCGCGATATCAACCTGATCGATTGAGTAATATCAATTTTGGTCAGAATTACTTACAGTTTACATAAATTTCTGTGTACTACGTTTGTGGTATGCGAAAATGTGAAAAGTATTACAATTAAGAGAAGGTCTCGCTACGCCATGCATTTCCTCTAGTTTTAATTGCGACTGTGTAACTTCCACCTACTATAGAAGGATTTTCCTAAGGATGAGCTAAAGTGACAGTTCGCTAAAAAAGTGAACATCACATGTATTTCAGAGAAGTATCCCTCCGCCGCGACAGCTGTTCAGCCAGGCCCCTTCGTAAAGTGCTAATGGCTCCTGTGAAAACATCCCTATGCAGAAGTCTAAAAGTTTCGCTGAGGTATATGCACGTACGCGAGTTCGGGAAATATTTAAATTTAATTACGTATGTGAAAAATCTCTTAACATGCTCTCAGATTCAGTAAAAGAAAACTGTCACGAATGTAAATAGAAAGAAAAATGATTTTAAGCCGGAAACACTTGCATCGGTACGCATCTCGCATTCAAGTCGCTGTATTACTGGGTTTACTGTTTTACTCTTTGGTCCTTCGATTGAACACGAGGAACATGCGGTCTTTTGGTGACGCAACCAGTCTGGTGGTGCTGTCTAGCTCTGCGCGGCGACGGAGGGAGTCTCAGGGGAACCCACCCGTATTCTGTCTTCGTCTGACTCGCTGCAAGGTAATTTTATGAATTTCGCCTGTTATTGAAAGTACACAAGTTCAGTCAATTATGGACGATATCATTGTTCATGATATTTGGAGAATTTGTTTTAATTTGATATTAAGCTTGTTGATTCGAAAGGTAAATTTGATGTGTTCTTTGTGTAAAGATGGCCATTCTGGATGGAAGTCACTCAGTGTCTCGCGGTAGTGCATGTGGCCAAGAGCTTGTTTGCCAGCGCCAAAAGTTTGCGAACGTTCTTGTGAATATGAATGTGTGCCGAACATCTTTCATTGTTGCGAATTTGCCAATGTAGTGAAGTTTCTTAAGGTTGAACAGAACGGGTATATGGTAAAAAAATGATTTTTTTGTTTTTATTTATTTTAAATTCTTCCACGTTTTCTGCGCAATTTATTTCATTTATTTCAATATCATTTCTAGAAGTATTTTATTTTAATTTTTTTTCGAGTTCCGACGGCGAGATTCCTTGTCCTTTCAAGTCAATATGGCGTCTGGGTTAGCTGTCAAAGTTTGACATTCAATCATATTATTTTCGAACAATATTGTGGTGAGGCGACGCCGTCTTGCGCCCCTCACCGCCCGCCCTCCGCTCGGGCCGCGCTGGTCTGGCGACCAGATGTCCAGGCCGACCGTTCGCCCCCCCCCTAACCCTGTAGGTGCCCACCAACAAAGGCAACGCCACCCCCGCTGACGCCGGGGATGGACTGGCCCGGCAGTATATAAGACCGGGCCCGGCCTAGAAGTGTTGTAGTGTTGTGTGATATGAATGAGTGAGTGAATGTGTTGTATATATATAATTTAAGCATGAATGAGTGAGTGAATGCAATAAAATGAAAAAACAAGAAGATGTGAACTTTCTTCTATTACGAACTTGAAATATACTCCATTAATAATTTTATGTAAAAACATCAATCGCCTAAAGAGGCATTGTATTTAGTTTTTAGTTCTTAGATTAGTCTCTTAAAGTTATTTCCCTCCCTGCAGCTCCAAACGCAGAAATGCTGGAGTAAAAATGTAATCCCTTTATTGAATAAATTCCCGCCTCACCAGGGTTACTGGCGAGGGGAAAATGGAAAAAAAGAAGTGGTCGCTCGTTTCCCGCTCTTCGTGAGTGCGGTAGTGATCGCCGGCGTCCCGCTCTACGGTTGCCTTCGGGTTGACCGAGTCGGGAATCGACGCCGAGCCGAACCGAGCGACCCACCGTCAGCCTATCTGCCTTCGCCGCCGCCTCGAGGCCGCTGGATTTGCCGCCGCTACCTGCCACCCTTCCCCCACCCTCCTCATGGCAACGACCGACTGAGTGCTGGGCTGCGTAGCCTCTGTTAGGGCAACGTACTTGCAAGGGAACTTGCAATAAACAATTTTCTCTACGACTAGAGCAGAATGTATTCATTTCTCCATGTTATCGGATGCAGTAATCATGCCAATTCCACAAGCCGTGCGAGAATATTATTCTAACACACCTGTCGACCAATCGCATTCGTCTTAGTTCATTACACAACGACTTACGGTTCTCGCAGTCGCCTACAGAGGCACTGCGTGCTCTTCCGCAACTATCGTAAGACAGGTGAACCACGAAACAGTATGCGAGTTGATAACTTTTCACATGTTATCATTTAGTATTTTTAAAACTTCAATATCAAAGTCGTAGAGAAAGTATAGTCTTCTACTTGCGTAGAATGGCTATTATTCACTCGTGGAAATTTCGACACTCGCTCCTACGTCGCTCGCGTCGGAAACATCCACTCGTGAATAATAGCCATCATTCTACGCTCGTTGCAGAATATACTACTGTATATAACCAACACCGAGTTCATCTTTCTCCCGATACTCACTCTCTCCCATCATTTCATCACGACAATATTACTTTTAAATTTGCCGCCAGTGACACTTGTGTGTTCATTAGTTGGCAAACATGCACTAGCTAGGCGTCTTGAAAACGTTCTACGTTATTCATTTGTTTGTTTTGTTTGTTGTGCGAAGTATATGAGAGTCTACACGTGCGTTTGTTGTGAGGTGTTTTTGCGTGTTCGTTTTGGCGGTAATCGGCTTTGACAATGCCTCGATTTAGCAATAAAGTGTTTAAAAAACGTGTGCCTTGGCAACAGAGGAAGGGTGTTGTGGAAGAATGTGTTTCAACGCCGCCTCCCTCTAAACTCAACAGTGCTGGAACGCCAAATTCTTCTCAGAGAAAATTACTGAATGTCAACAGCAATTACGACGAAGTAGTGAAGGGCAGTGAACTGTATGAAATCATGGATATTTCAATACTTGCAACAATTTTGAAAGAACATGTATTGTGTAAACAGTGTGCCTAAAGTAGGTTGGATTTAAATGTACATAGGCTTGTGGGACTTGCTGCGGATATGGAATAAGTTTATAAAGATTGTAAACATACAGTAACTTTTAGTACTTCAAATAGTGTAAAAATTGAAAATAATGACATTTTTAATATAAATGTGAGACTGGTTTATGGCCTCAGGTCCACTGCAAAGGGAAAAGCTGGGGGTGATATGTTGTGTGGTCTAATGAATTTGCCTGCACCTCCATGTCTCGAATCGACACCCCTAGGTTAAGCAATGCTGATAACAAACTTTTAAGACTCACTAAACAAGCCTAAGAATATAAAAGGGGCATCAAGAGGAAATTGCTTATAGAAAATGAAGTTGATGTTAATGAACCTAGCTATGGTGCTGGCTTGTTTTGATGTCTCAACTTTAAAGCTGAATTCCCGTAAGTTTACTTTTTCAGTACATACGGAACATTTTCTCAGGTTTGAGTAATGCTATTGTAATAAAAATTTTAGGATATGTTGATACAAGTATATTTCACATGCTAATACTGTTATGGATAGGTTATGTACAATATAAAAAGTTTTATTAGCTATTGAAAACTGAAAAATGCTTCAAAAACTTGTTATTAAATAAAAAAATGTAAATCTTTAAAAATTTAATTAATTTTATCTTTAAAGTAGCATCAAGCTAACAAGGAAGGTTCTATTTATAACCTCTAAAAATTTCATAATTGTAGGTGGAAAACTTTTTAAAAAAATGTTCCTTAAATATAGCTTAATTTAACATTGGCAGAATAGGGCGTTCCGTTCCCCCTTAAATAAATAACTTTATTTGTGAGAAACGTGTCAAAATAATAGTGCTTGTTGCAATGTCCTGGAGTCCAACTTAAATGGCCACTGGATATCAAAGCCAGAACCACGTGCGCGGGAGGTATACTGTATAAACCTTACAGGTACCCGACGCGTAAAATTACATAAGTAATGTTTCAATATAGACTTTCACTTAACATAGTTTTAATTGATTTGAATTGCTTACATTTTTATTATGTATTCGTATTTTGAATTTCGGAAATTACATTTCCCTCCAGTCTGTTGGGGCACCAGCCGCCATTGGCCGCGGAACTTTTCATCAAGTGGCCTTGGTGCTCTCTTCTGGAATGTGTACAAGTAAAATGCGTGTACTCATAGATGCATGTATAATAAGAACATGTATGCGCATCTGGTCAATTTGACTTAACTCCTATGCAATTGTTCATACATTTTGTATGAGGTAACTCCCGCAATTACGTGTCGCGAGATATTTTGAATACGATGATTTCTGAACATGATCGCAATTCCACAGGCCTATATAGGACGTCGTGTTTATTTATCACTGGACATCGGATGTTTAGGGAAATGCCTGTTTTATTCTAGTGAACTTATTTACAGACTGATAATATATGTGAACAAATCATGACAAATGATGACATATGACAAAGTTTTATAATGCTTATTTTTGCTTATTTTAGCATAAATGCGTTTTTTTGTATAAATTCCTTTTTTAGAACTTTTTTGCCTCTTTATTATTTTTGTACACAATGTTAAGATATCGGAAAATCGGTGATGGTCCAACGTGACCATTCATTACGAAACCTTCAATTCACGTCTTGGTATTTGAAAATACAGGATAATTCCTGAAAGTATACCAACTGATTTTACTCCATTTCCCTATTTCATAAATACCAGCCATGATCTGAGAACATGGTCGATTGACAATACACCGAGGGCACCGAAATTTTATGTGGAAATAAATATAAATTCCCGGAAGGTTTCAGTGTTGCTACTGTTGGACTTCTAAAATATATACTAGTCACATCGTTCAGATATCCTTCTCCGCATTCAAACTGATTTGGTCTCCATGTCCTCGCAAATTTGAAATTGTGATCCTGGAAAAGTTACTGGTAATATACAAATATTACTGGTTAATGCAAACTATTAATAATAAAACGCAGAAGAGTTGTAAATATGTAAATCCAGTTTTACATTAAAATGAACGTACTTCTTTTGTGCATTTAGTTTTTCACAATAATATGGACAAAAATTAGAAACAACGTTTCATTTGATTGTGTACGTAAATTATGACAGTGACTTTTTCTCCTTGTTCCTGACTTATTCGGTGCATTTTTAGGCGCCCAAAAGATGATTTTTTTAGTGCATAAAAAATAAAATATTTTTAGTTTTTATAGTGTGGCTTATTAGAAGTAGATTTAACATATTGTATTCCAATGGAGAATGGATTCCAGCGTAGTTTTTTTTTCTTTATCTTTCATTAGGAAAAGTGTAATTGTTTTATCATTTAGAACTTATAATACTAGAACTTTCCCTAACCCTTAGTGATTGTTTTGTAGTGAATGTATCGTAATCATATAACAATAAAAAAGTTGAACACTGACGTTTTATCAACATTTGTTAGCGTCGTTAGATTCTGCGATACATCTCCATGCAGATTTCGCTGGAACACATGTACGCATGCATTATATACGTTGCTTTTATTTTTTTATGTTAATAAAACAACCATGTATATTTCATTTATTTTCTATCTTTGACGTCGACATGAGTTTTACAAGTGTTCTCAGCAATAGTACGAGTACATACATTCAGTCGAACGATATCTATTCATCAACAGTAGCACAAAAAAACGATAAACGGAGTCATAATAGAGCCCTGTACTAACGAAACACTTGTCGGACTCATCATCAAGCACAAACGACAACACGGCGGAAGTACTCGTTTGTCACCGCGCATCCCAAAAAAATCTCTTTTCGACGATCAGATATCCCTATTGCGCAATGACACGCAACGCGGGCTTCTGCGGGTCGGGCACCGGAGATGGCGTAGCGGACCGGAAGCGGAAACACGCACCATTCGGCGCGGGGGTGTGTCGCATCCGGCGCCGCCGTCGCCGGATACACCGATGAATCGCGCGTTAGCAAACAGCGCGAGGCGTGTCCACTCCCGCGGAACGCTTGTACGTCGCGCCTTCCCACGCTGCCTTTCCGTCCGTCCGGTGGCGCTCCGCGTGGCCGTCGGGTGAACTGAACTAGCGCTCCTACCAGTCAACGAAGAAACTCGGTGGGGAGGTGGTTGTTGGAACGGCCGCGGTGAGGCGCTGGTGGTACTAGACGCTACAACGGAGGCGTCTTCTTCGGGTGGGCACATACGTACACATATACGGGGACTCCTAGAGCGCAGGGGGGCAGAAATAGCGAGCGGCGGGTGTGTACGTCCCCCGCGTTGCCCCCGCGGCCTTGGGCTCGCGCCCGGGAGGATTTAAACGCGGGGCGGCCGCGTGCGGCAGGGCACGCACGCACGGGCCCACGCACGCGCGTGCCCGGGTGGACGGGTCGGGCGCTGGGAGAGGCGGGCGGACGGGCGGGCCCCGGCCGTGAACCCGCGGAGCGGGAGCAAGGACCGCTCGCGGCCCAGCGGCGGCGGCGACGGCGGTGCAAGCGAGCCAGCGCCCGCCCGCCCGGCCCGAGCAGGCAGCGGGCGAGGCCTCCCCAAGGAGACACCGCTTCGACGCCCGACGCACGCCACCTGCTTCACGGCGCCGGCGAAGCCCCGCCCCCACCCCCACCCCCGCCATCGCGTGTAAACAAAGGCCACTCCACGGCCGCGTTCGCACAAGAACTGCGCGGCGGCTGCCTGCTCGAAATGAAGCAGAAGAACCGAACAAAGCTCCCAGAGGACTAAACTCATTTGCTGGACGCACAAACGGTTTTTCTTTAACAATTAATAGGTAAGAGAAAAGAGTTTAAAAACTAGTTGACGAAACATTCGATGAATGCCTATAGCTAAATGTGAACAACATTTCACATTTAAAAAAATTCATTTGAAAGCTGCTTTATTCTTTCGCTTTTCTCTATTTTGTGTATTTTCTGTATTACATTTGTAGTATATTTGGAGAGAGAGTATTGGCAGTAAATGGTTTTAACAGAGGATCTTACACAAGCACATTTATCCACAAAACAAAGTACAGACTCGTCGAGCAACAGAACTGAAATAAAACAAAATACGAGCAACTGGCGCTCATACACTACAATATCCGCATTCAGTATTTACATAAGTATTTAATTTAATTCAGAGAGCGTTCAGTATTTAATGTACGACTGCGAACTCAACTTGTGTACATTAAAAGTGATTTTACGTACATGAAAATTACTTTGATGCACTTTTACATTAAAAGTAACGCAGAAATTACTTTGATGCACTTGTACATTAAAAGTAACGCAGAAATTACTTTGATGCACTTGTACATTAAAAGTAACGCAGAAATTACTTTGATGCACTTGTACATTAAAAGTAACGCAGAAATTACTTTGATGCACTTTTACATTAAAAGTAACGCAGAAATTACTTTGATGCACTTTTACATTAAAAGTAACGCAGAAATTACTTTGATGCACTTTTACATTAAAAGTAACGCAGTAATTACTTCGATGCACTTTTACATTAAAAGTAACGCCGAAATTACTTTGATGCACTTTTACATTAAAAGTAACGCAGAAATTACTTTGATGCACTTTTACATTAAAAGTAACGCAGTAATTACTTCGATGCACTTTTACATTAAAAGTAACGCCGAAATTACTTTGATGCACTTTTACATTAAAAGTAACGCAGAAATTACTTTGATGCACTTTTACATTAAAAGTAACGCAGTAATTACTTCGATGCACTTTTACATTAAAAGTAACGCCGAAATTACTTTGATGCACTTTTACATTAAAAGTAACGCAGAAATTACTTTGATGCACTTTTACATTAAAAGTAACGCAGTAATTACTTCGATGCACTTTTACATTAAAAGTAACGCCGAAATTACTTTGATGCACTTTTACATTAAAAGTAACGCAGAAATTACTTTGATGCACTTTTACATTAAAAGTAACGCAGTAATTACTTCGATGCACTTTTACATTAAAAGTAACGCCGAAATTACTTTGATGCACTTTTACAAAAAGGTCTCGGCCTTTCGGCTCAAGGCGGAGCAGCTGTTGTTATCAGGGATCCCTGCGTAGAGGAAACTGAAGGCACTGCTCACGTGTTTGTCTTAGGAGAAGAAGTGTGTCGAAAACGGAGCTTTAAATAAAGACAATTGCGAATATCCCAGCAGAGTAACTGATAATAGAACGCTGAGTTCATATTATAGGTCTTTAGAGAATGTTAATGTTATCTTACTTCTTGGCTACTATTCGAAGGCTAGCTTCCGGATTCGGGAGTTCACCACCCTTTTTGTACTTGATGCAGCCACTTTTTTGGATACTATTTCAGTCTTATTTTGAATCTATGCGTTTTGACCTTTCTTAGAAACTCATCTAATCTACCTTCTTATGTGCAACTTTTTGTTCTTCTTAGACATTTCATTTCTACTCTCAGTAAATTACGTGAGTGTGTTCTGTAAAGAGTCCCAGCTTCACTTCCATGAGAAGAATTGTTCTTTACAGAAACTAACACGTCTGTACATAGAGAAAAATTTTGTCACGTGACTGACGGTGTGTTCGGTCCTCTGCGAACCAGGCAAAATTTGCCCGCTGCTGTAAAATAGCCTCCAATCTTTTTATCGTACAATCTAGTGAGAAAGCGCGGAGTTCCCCAGGGGCTGAGTATTGGACGTGGTCGCCGGAGCATGTCTCAACTTGCACCGATGTGGCATTTCGGGTCTGAGCAGGCTCCTACAGGAACAGAGGAGTCTGTGGTTGAAGGTTTCTTTTGGAACTTTTCAATTACGTATCAGAACAGTTGTCTGCCAAAGGTTTCTTTCGATTAACACAATGTCACTATTTCGTCTGTCAGATTTTTGAATTTGAAACTTTTTTTCTTAGTTTCAATTCAATTTTCGGTAATTGTTTTATAATATTCTCAATGCTTATAATATTGGTATGGCAAATCTCGCAAATACGAATTAACGTGAACATTGTTATAAACTTATAGTACAATCAATCGCCCGCTGATCAAAATGTGATCTCATTTATTGCTTTTTAATTGAGGGTTCGTGTAGGTCAATACCCCCAACCGTTCAATAAAGTATTTTGTTTCATAAATACTGCTATCTGTATACTGCAATGGATAACTAATGCATAGATTGTAGATTAGTGGTAGGAGTTTCATCTACAGGTGTTTTCGTCGAGCATCATAAGAATGAAACATGACTCATTTAAATGTCAATTTCATTTAACAGAATTTAAAAGAGATTATTTGTTCATGAATTCTATTGAAAATCTTTTAGAAATTATTTAGCATTGCATCATTTTCCAGAATGAAAACATTTTTTCCCAATATATCGCTGATGTCGTAAGAATTTTCACAATTGTAAATCTTATTGAGTGTTCTTCTGTGTTTTCTGAGATCAGTTTTTAGCAACACAACGTCCTGTCAATGGAGATTGGCAAAGATATCCAATAAGTTTGAATAAAATTTTATTCGGCAAATTAAATCCTTAAATATTTAACCCACCCCAGCTATAAAATTAAAGTTCATTTAAACAATGTTACATAATTTCTGGAGTATTCCTGCCTCATTTTCTGTATTCAATAATCTCAATGACCATCGTTATCTGAAGTGTGCAACCAATTAACTAAGCCAGATTCGCGGATATCTGATTTTGCATATTTTTGTCCGTTGCTTCAGGGCAAAGCTAAGTGAAACATTTTGTTAGAATTGGATGATATGGAGATTAATATGTTAGTGCATATTTGTGAATATTTGGACGATTTTACCTGTTGGTACATATTCGAGTAATTATAGGAGTATATTTCGTAAAAACAGGGAATTATCTATAAAACATTTCATGTTTTCATAGAATATATTTATTTGTGACCGTTCATTGATTAGAAAGCTTGTCACAGTTTGCGTTTTTCGTTTCTTCTCTATAGATAGTAAAATACTTGTTCAATGTAGGATATTTCTTTACATCATTTTTGAAACCAGGCAGAAAAAATGAAAGATGATGTTCTATGTACTTCACTAGGGTGCATTTTTACTGAATTAATTATCCCGAAAAGTAAGGTAGGTTATATTTTGTTTGCACAAAAAGAGAGCTTTTCATTCCAAGCATGCTTCTCCTGAATTTTATCAAGAAAGGTTATACACTGGAAATAAAATATTGTTAATTTTAATTGCATATTAAAGTGCATATTTCAGAATTTTGAGGTCATAAATCCGTATTTTTAAAAGCATATTTAAAGATTTTTCGGGGCATAAAAATCATTTCCCCATTCAACACCCAGACCTAAGGTATTTTCTTGTTCGGAAAGTTATCCACAAAAATATTCATGAAGATGCCAATATATCAAAATATATTTATTCTCAGTAGATTTTTTAACGGGTACCTTAGGCCCATCTCGGCTAATTTTTCTTTTTCCTTTAATCACTAAGGTGTCCCGTAGGCACATATCCGCTATATTCCAGTTATGGGGAAGGGCACAAGCATACGTAGTTATTTTGACTACAATAGTAATCTTAAAAACTAAAAAGATAATAGCCGAATGAAAACAAATGAATATTTCGCGCCGTTGACTTTTAATATCTACATCAACTGGAAAACATAACTAGCGTTGTTAATTATCTGATATAATGAAATTCTTAATATTGCTTATGGGTATGCGAGTGTTAAATAAGAATAAGGTGAACGTTCCAAATAAAGGAATGTAATTTTAATTGATTATTGTTTAAGGTGCATTGCTAATTTATTGTGTTTTTCCTACTGTCCCTTCTTTTCTATCGACATTCCCTCTTCGCTAATGAAAGTATGACAATCTCATAATGACCTGTAATGTAATGTAATGACCTGATTCATGACAGTAAATGAAAAGAAAGTAAAATAATAATTAAAAGTTCAATAAAATATGAATATGAACTAATTAATTCGCGTCTAAAGAATCGTTCATTATGTGTGAAATATTAGTAGTGGTCAGTGAGAGATAATCATAAGGCATCCTATTGCTGGTTTAAGATACAACTCATTTAATGTTTGGCGAACACGTGAAATCAATGGAGGGCCAAGAAAATCAATAAGTGATGACACATCATCACGCCATCTGAGGAGAAAGCAGAAATCTGTAATACTAAACGGGTACTGAGTAAGCTCTGAAAGGGTTGTTTTTCGTACCTCACTTCAAGAAATTTAAAAAGTAGGGTTTAATAATCCTTCCTTTGTGAACCAGCCAGATACGAATTACCTGCGTCTTTTATCGCTAGAGAATTATGGCTCTGAGTTTATCACTTCGACGTGCAGTTCCTTTTTCTCATAATGTAAACAAGCGATGACAGCAATAAGAAATAAGGGAAATATGGTAAGGTACTAGCTGCAGATTCTTTTAACAGGAAATTTCAATTTATTTAACACAATTTTCTTACAAATGTACTTCAAATTATTCCTGGATTAGTCTTAATAAATACCACTCGTCCATTGAAAATTCCATCATGAAAATCTTCCTTGCTACGAGGCTCGAGATTTTATCAATTATTCCACTCGTGAAATTGAAACCAATAGCGTGTAACTATAATATAAAATTTCCCAATCAGGGCGATGTATCTCAAAAAATGTATGTTTTTTTTTCTATCCGATTTTTCTCATCGCCCCTTCCTACTGGCCAATAAAAAATGCAACTCCTCTATCTTCGATGCGGTATGTATCGATCTCTGTGTTGATGTGCAATGAACAGCTTTGCGAGTTCGACAATTAAATCGACTTATTGACGGACTAATCGACAACTTCCAAAGCACTCGTGGTATGACCTATGATAATTTTCAATCCATTCGTGTTATTAAATACGGTAAGTTCAAAAGTATTGACTTAAATTATCTTCTTTAATCCTGGAAGGCCCTTTTGTTTTTAAGGCAAATCAAGTAAATACAAGAAGTTTATCCTTCATAAAGAAAATTATTAGCCTATGGGATGGCTAATGGGCAGTGTACTAGCTTCCCGCGCTGTGGTCGCGGGTTCGATTCCCGGTCCAGGCTAACATAGAGTTGTATCTTTCCTTCAAAATCGTCCCAGTGTCTGTAGCAGTGTGACGAAGAATGGTTCAAGCAGACGGATCTTGCTAGTTACGATGAAGGGAATACGTCATGTTCGCCTCATGTCGCTCTTACCCCTAAGCATGGGAATTTAACTAGGCCAGGCCATGGGGGACATCAGTAGCTGGCCGGCAAAGTCGATCTACTGACCCCATAACGCCAAATACAGTCGACTCCGGTTATAGTGAACTTCTGGGGACTAAAAGTTTTGGTTTACTTTATCAGAGGTTCGCTGTATCCGACGATGGCAAAAATAAATGGAATTTCTCCACAACGATTTATTTTATTAATATACTGCAAATTTCATTAAGAGCACCAACTGAAAATTTCAATATCTTTATTAGTACGTAAAAAATCAATTGTTTTCAATTGTTTGCATCGTACAGATTTCATTATATCCTTCTCCTGAGTTCCTGCTCTCTCCATACTTGATTCTGCATTGTCCTCTGTCTCTAAGTATCGTAATGCAGTCTTGGCGCCTTTCAATGCCTCTTGCACTGTTGGAATACCATCCCACTCTCCGAAGGCACTTTCAATCGTCTAATAATATAAGATATTCAATTAATTTCCAGGACTTATTTCCTAGGTTCAGTATAGCCGAGGTTCAGGTTGACTATAGCCGAATCGTATGTGTATTTGTAATGTAAGTGAAACGGGACCAGTGACTTAAGTTCACTATAATCGAGGGTTCACTATATTCGAGTTCACTATAACCGGAGTCGACTGTACACACATACAGTGACAATATCAACAGCTCATTACAAAACATTCACATACAATACATGTACATTATTTTACAACACTTTGCCAGATGACATTAAACGATTAAATTCAATAGAAAAGTTTAAATTCAAAGTGAAATTATTTCTGCTGCATAACTGTTTTTATACAATTAGAGACTCTACTGAGCATCACAAGAAAAGTAACATTAATTTTAACAATGATACATAATGCATTATTTACCATTTGGACTGTATAAATGTGTATAAACAACCTGTAACAAGTATTGTACTGCAACCTCCGGGTCAATGAACCCCATCTCGATCAGTTTTTTCGCCCAGTTTCACTGATCCATTGAGCAAATACTGAGATGGCCCCTTGTTTTGCTTGTGGACATAAATGTAACTTCATTATCTATGCACGTCTTCTAGAATTCATTGGGAAATATAGTTATTCAAATTATCGTTCTCCATGTTGTCGGGGCAGGAAGTATTATTTTATGACGAAGGACATGTTGAGGGATAAGAGTCCAAATTTAATGCTGATTTACCCTTGAAAATAGATTTTATTACAGGAGAGCTTTTTTTTTAAGTTTCAAAATTTATGTAGTATATGACTCAGTGTAGGGATCACAGAATTTTGAAAATGTGCACAGAATTAACTTCTCCCCATAGCACGTCATACGCAGTTTCAACTGTTTTTTACGTAAAAATAAATAAATATAAATAAATAAATAAATAAATAAATAAATAAATAAATAAATAAATAAATAAATAAATAAATAAATAAATAAATAAATAAATAAATAAATAAATAAATAAATAAATAAATAAATAAAATCGTACTATTTATCTCTGATTCTCAATTGTTTAAAAAATAAAATATGAAATGAGTTCTCTTCAAATAAATTGCACCTGACGCACGCGTGTGTCTCCGCAGGCCGGCGGGGTGTTTACCAACAGACCAGGGGAGCGGGGCGGGGGCGGGGCGGTGGGTTTCGGTGGCGTGGGAGCCTGGGGCCGCGGAAGCGGCCGAGAACCGTGCACGGGCACTGCGTAAAGTGCTTGTGAACACGTTAACCACGGCGCCGCCCCCACCCCACGCGCCTTCCCCTGCACCCCACCATTCACAGCTCATCCGCGGGCGGCCGTTCAAACACCCCCTCCCCACCCCCGCCCAGCCACCGGCCAGGGAAATGGAACATGTTATAGAACAACGGCCTCTCTCACACGAAGAAGGCTGCGTTTTGGTGGAAAAGCAAACACGACACGCTCGAGTATAAATTTACCGGCCCCCGGCCAGCCTCGAGCTGTTTGCACGCGTGTTTTCACTATTATTGGAATATATAGACGCATTGTTGGGCTGCTGTTGACGCAGGATCGAGGAAGTGGACGTTTGTCGTGTTCCTCGTTCCTGCTCGCGTTTTCGGTGGCCCAACTCGATTTCGGCGTCTTCCGTTGTCGGTACTCTATAGTGGAGACGGACCAAGAGATGTCTCCATTTAAAGGAGGACAGTGGCGGTTCCTCAGGGGGAACGTTCTCCTCACACATTTTCTTCTACCTCTCCTTCTTCTTCTTCTTCTTCTTCTTCTTCTTCTTCTTCTTCTTCTTCACTCCAAGGATTAGACTCTAATGAACCTGTTCCGGTGCCCATTTTGCTCTTGGTCTTCCAATATCCCTTCTTCCCACTGCTCTATAATCCCTTGCCATTGCCGGTAGTCTCGTGTTCGGCATTCGCTCCAAATGTTCGCACCATCTTTGTCTGTTTCTGCTCTGATTATACATCAATTGTTCAATCTTCAATTCCTGTCTTGTATCGGTGTTTCTTCTTTTTATCTAAAATTGTAAAATCAAGAGTGCTTCTCATGAACTTTATTTCTGTTTTCTGGATTCTCAATTTGACCTTCTCTGACTTTACTCTTATTTTATCTCCATACATGAGTACTGGAATAGCAACAGTATTGAAAAATTTTATCAGTGTTTCTCTCCTTGTTTTATTTTTTAAGTTTCTATGAATTGTACCACAGATGCTTCTGAATATATTACGTTTATCATCTAAATCAATGACCGGTGTCCGAAGGACACATTTGATTTTGAATTTAATTACTAGACAAAATATTTGCTTTGCGATTGAGAACAATTGGGTCCCGTATTAGCCGGGACAATCCGTTAATTCTAGTCTGTCGCGAATGTTTTTAACAGGAAAATGGGACGTCAGAATGTTTCTTTCCTGTGGCAGAACTGATCGGCATCAAATACCGTCAATAATATTACATTTACCATACATATTGTATCATAATGTATTCCGTTTGATTTACATTAGTTGAAAAACATAAGAGCAACAATGTATTGCGCTCATGAGCCACATAACAGTGTTTAGAGAGCAAAGGCGTTTATTCCATGGAAGCAAGGGAAGCATTGCTTCCCCTATCATTTCTAAGGACATCTTACATTGTAATACCACGTGACTAGTAATTTAGAATCATTTACTTGTAATCCAAGTCGAAAGAGTTTAAATTGGACGCGTCCAATCTTATCTTTACAAAATGACCACGTAATTATTATTGTCACCAATAAATAGGGTAGAGTTCATCTGAAAAGCTCTTTGGAAGCACTGGGCTGACTGCATCCAGCGTCTCATAGGGAATGCTGTGATCAGCGGATGTTCTAGCGCGTGTGGTGGGCGCGCGCAGGCTCATTCAGTCGAGCTCGCCTTCGGAAGCAATCGGCCAGTTGCATACAGCGTGACTCACTGCGCGCGTGTGGTGGGCTCCGCATGTGCTTATCAGTTCAGTGTTTAAATTATCCATTTGTCGCCTTATCCGTGTGAATAATTAAAAATATACCATTTAAAATATATTTGCTGCCCTAGAACAAAAATTTCACTACACGCCAGTGTTAGAAAGTCAGTTTCTATTAGGAAGAGAAGATGCAGCTCTCGCGTCATTTGAGCTCGTATATGCTTTATTGCTATGAATATCGTTATCGAAAAATTCAATAACACAATCCTTTTGCTTCTGAGAGTTCCTGTGTGACCTAGTACGCAATTTTCATTGAAAAATACTGACCTACTTCGTAATAAATGAAAATGCAATGGAAACAAATGCGTACTTTTTCAATGTTCCTTTCTAAAGGATTCTTTGTTTGGCGTGAATTGAATTCTACTTCATAAAGAAAGTTATACGTATTTATTTATTCATTTCCAAACTTAAATATTTGTGATAAAATAGTGTTTCACGTCCTCTTCTTTCCCTTTTTTATTGATGATAAAAGAATATTCCGTTTTTATGTTTTCAAAATATGATATAATATTCCGTTTTTATATTTTCACTTTAAGCTACGAGCCAATTGCCTTTGTTCGAGTTTCAAACAACTTGCACTTTTATGCCACGCGTAAGCGATTGAATTCGCTTTGAGATATCTCTCTGTCTCTTTCTCTCTTTCTCTCTGTCTCTTTCTCTCGTTCTCTTTCTCTCTTTCTCTCGTTCTCTCTTTCTCTCTTTCTTTCTCTCTTTCTCTCTTTTTCTCTTTTTCTCTCTTTCTCTCTTTTTCTCTCTTTCTCTCTTTTTCTCTCTTTCTCTCTCTTTCTCT
>BLKR01006413.1:41400-57921 GCA_011170035.1 Teleogryllus occipitalis
TCTCTTTTTCTCTCTTTTTCTCTCTTTTTCTCTCTTTTTCTCTCTTTTTCTCTCTTTTTCTCTCTTTTTCTCTCTTTTTCTCTCTTTTTCTCTCTTTTTCTCTCTTTTTCTCTCTTTTTCTCTCTTTTTCTCCCTTTTTCTCTCTTTTTCTCTCTTTTTCTCTCTTTTTCTCTCTTTTTCTCTCTTTTTCTCTCTTTTTCTCTCTTTTTCTCTCTTTTTCTCTCTTTTTCTGTCTTTTTCTCTTCCTCTTTTTTCATCTCTTGGGTTGGAATCGCTCATATGTCACGGCGCTCCGGCTACCGAAAGAGAAAATATGTTTTGTATTTGAGCGGTACGGCTTAGAAGGAAGAGTACTTTCATAAAACTGCTATCAAGTGACGTTCTTTCAACTAAATTAACGCGCAACTTACTATCTCTCTTCGCACGCACGGTAGTTACATCGCATTCGCTTAGTGTAACCTTAGCCCATCGGAGGTTGACATTAGGGTGGCCAACCGTTTTCCATTTGGAAGGACAATCCTCTATTGACGCCAATTATCTTCTCGTCCTCTTTTGAATTTTAAATGTCCTCCTTTTAGTATTTTTTAAACATTTGTTGTAATTTATTTTATCACTTGACTAACATCTGCTACGTGGTATCGTTTGTTTCATTTAGAATAGAAAATGTGAATATTCTTTTTCTGGTCGCTGACACATGCATACATGAGTGTCTCTGTCTAGTTACTAAAATAAGACAATCTTCATTTGCATTTTGTGATCGAATCTTTTCATTTGAATCGCAAATGGAGAGAAGAAAGAAATAGAACTGAAGTTAGTCTGAAGTAAATGTTTATAAAAATAAATGTGTTGATGAGATTTTTTGATTTTTTTACATTGTCATAATAATAATAATAATAATAATAATAATAATAATAATAATAATAATAATAATAATAATAATTATTATTATTATTATTATTATTATTATTATTATTATTATTATTATTATTATTATTTTGCTTGTCGAATGTCCTCCCTTTCTCATCATTGTTAGCAACCCTAATTGACGCAATAATCTAATTTACGTTAAGCTTCTTTTATAGTAATTCATGCAATTGTAATTTTTCCTCTGCTTAAGAAACTTCGAGCCGCCACCGGAAGAGGGGCTTTGACTTCCGAGAAATATCGCTGGTGTTGCAATTGTCTTTACGCTTCTCTATTTGCTATTACCCGTAGTCAATGTTTTGATTCAATAATATGTTGCAAGGAATTTAGACGATAATAAAGTGATACTGCCCAAATACGATATGCATGCAATTTATTCCTCTCTTGAGGAATTATAAGTTAATGCTCTGAGCCACCTCTTCCTGTGTTTACCAGTTGGTGTTACGCTGTATCCCACCTAATACTTTGTATTTAAACATGACGTGGGACGTCTTTTTGAGCAAAAGAATGCAATAAACCGCTTCCCGAGTAGCCGGCCACAGCAGCCAATCGGAGCAGCCGGTCGCTAGAATTCTCTCCCAAACAGCGACTGAATTCGACCCAACTGACAAGATAGTGTCGGAAATTCTGCCTTCGTCGCGACTGGATCCTAGGACCTCCAGGTCAGACACCCTGCAGTGACTCTAGTTCATGCCCAGAGCCACCTCTCCCTGTGTTTACCAGTTGGTGTTATGCTGTATCCCACCCATTAGTTTGTATTTAAACGTTACGAGGCACGTATTTTTGAGCAAAAGAAGCCTTCCGGGGAATTGTCCCTTAGGCGCCCTACCCGGGTGAGGCATGGCGGCCCTAAGGGCCCATTCACAATGTAAACATAAGCATAAGCATGACGTTAACATAAGAATTAAGACTACGTCTACAAGTGGACTCACAATGCGTTCGCATAAGCATAACTCGTAAGACGTTAACTTGATATCTTGCAAGCTTCAAGCTTCTGTGCTTATGCTTATGTCAGACATAAGGAATGAGCCAATCACAGTACGTTAACTCAAAACCGAGTATCGAAATAAGTGGACAGACGAACTAATGCAATCCATGACAAGAGACTCCCGTCACGGACACAGTCGATATCTCGAAATTGATTCTCACATCCAACAAATAGTAAACTAGAATGTCTCACAGCCAATAGAAACTCTTACTTGGCTTACGTTTATGTTCGACATTGTGAATACTTCAGTCTATCACTACGTTAATGCATACGTCTATGTGTTATGCTTATGTTTGTGTTTGCATTGTGAATGGGCCCTAAAGGGTGGGGCGCTCCCGGGGATGGTCCTGCGAGCGGAGGAAGACCTCCCGTAACGCACATAGAAGGGGTTGAGGTTATCTGCTCTCTCAAACCAGGGCTTACGATGCTGCACTGGGGCGTCGCCAAGGTTTGTTGGAGCTGTTGGAGCAGCCGAGACGATTATTCCACTCGTGAAATTAAAACCAATAGTGTGTAACTATAACATAAAATTCTCCAATCAGGGCGATGTATCTCAAAAAATGTATACTAGTATTTTTATATTCGATATTTCCCACCGCTCCTTCCTTCTGGCCAATAATAAACTGCAACTCATCTTAGGAGGCACGTATTGATCGCTGTGTTGATGTACAAATGAACCGCTTCCCGAGCAGCCTATCAGAGCAGCTGACAGCTAGAATTCTTTCAAAACCGCGTCCTACTTTCAAAACCGCTTCGAACCTGAATTCGACCTAGCTGACAACTAGTGTCGCAAATTCTGCCACGGTCGGGGCTGGATCCTAGGACCTCCCGATCAGAGACCCTGCTGTGAGTATAGTTGATGCTCTGAGCCACCTCTCCCGATGTGTACCAGTTGGTGTGATGGTGTATCCCACCCATTAGTTTGTATTTAAACATGACGAGGGACGTCTTTTTGAGCAAAAGAAGCCTTCCGGGGAATTATCCCTTGAGCGCCCTACTCGTGCGAGGCGTGTCGGCCCTAAAGGGTGGGGCGCGCCCGGAGGTCGACCTTTGAGCGTAGAAAGTCCTCCCGTAACGCACACGGAAGAAGCTGAGGTTATCTGCTCTTTCCAACCAGGACCTACGACGCCGCACTGGGGCGTTGCGGAGGTTTGTTTGAGCTGTTGGTGCAGCCCAGTCCTATCTCCGTCGTCTTTTTGGGGAGGACGAAAAAAGGAAAACAAGGAAACTGATAAGTCTGTTTCTTAAATGTGTTGAGAATACGCTCGTTTTGTTTTCTGTGTTTCTTTTTCTCGCTTTCTTGGCTTCACGTCAAGTCAGGGTGACGCCGAGATCTTCCTCACACTCTCGTCGGACAATCGGAGATAGAAGACGAGCGTGTGGTGAGGAGTGCGTGTCTATCTGCTGCTCCTGAAAGAAAAATAAAACGAACACGATACGAGAAAATGTATGGACATAGTTTTTAGTCTAGGAGATGCATTGGAGGATTAAACACTACAGGATATTGGATACATATTAAAAAGTAGAGGATATTGGATACATTTTTTCAACAGAAGCCAATGACCTGACTTTTTTTCTCTCGAGGTTCTAATTTCGGTGTTTGTAAAAGATATTTTAATTGTCTTCTCTTTCTGGAATCTGAATTACACACAACGCAGTTTTGCAAATTGTAACGCAAGTATATGTAAAATTATAAAACGTTATGTGCTGTATTAAATGATAAAAGGATTTTGTTTAAAATGTAATTTAACGCTAGAATAGCAATATGGCAAGAAAGTACATTATTAGACGACTTCATATTTGCTTGACCCTGAAAAGTTCGTAACGGAATCTTTCTCTCTAGAAAAAAAGTATTGTCGCATTTTCTAAGATTGTCGTCATAGCATTTATATTTGAGTCTGATTCATTGATATGCACATTACCTAAGTCCTAGTATAGAGAAAGTATTGTAATGCTGCAGCAAGGAAGGTGATTTGTTTTTTACAGATAACATGTTTTGTTGGTCTCTGATATTGAAAAAGTGGATTATTCTTGTTCCTGACTGTAGGTAGTAAATAACATCCTCTAGGCCGTTGTGTAGTCAGACTCCCCGTTTGGTGCGTCAGTAAAACGGAAAAAATTGTTTACGGCTAAAGCTGTCCATGGGAGATCAGGTACAATTTGTTTAAAATGTGAATAGTTTTTGCCTAATTTTGTGTGATACAGAAACAATTTTAAAAGCAAAACATTCTTAAATGCTACTCCATTTTCTCCGACCGGAAGCGGTAGCTCAGTGCATCAACTGATGTCACAGCAACGCCTCTGACCGAGAAGTCCTAGGTTCGAGTCCTGACGGCGGCAGGATTTTCGACACTAGCTTTCCAGCTAGATCGAATTCAGTCGCTGTCTGGAGGAGAATTCTATAGACCGGCTGCTCTGATCGGTGGTTTTACGTGGTTTCTCCTATCAACACCAGGCGAATGACGGAGAAGAACCCTAACAAACGGGCCACGGACCGCGCGCGATCTGCCCTTCCTCTTCCTGGTCCTATCCTCTCCCCTTACACTAATATGCACTACACTACCACATATTCCGGGAGGCCGGTCGGGAGCTTAGAGCTTGTCCCGGCTGGGGCGGTGCCCCACTGGTGGGAGAGTCCTGGTTAGGGGAAACCCCACTAGCCGACGGTAGGTCGGCGCCGGATGTCGCCATTCAGCGAGGCAAGATCACCGCCATCTCCCGAGAAAATACATGCACTACACTTACGGGACTAATGTCCAAAGCCGTTAACGCACCCGGAAACACGAAAAAATCAATCTATCAATCTATTTTTTCGAAAAGGATGAACTGTTGTAGCACCACATTAAGTGATTGCCGATACGAATAAACTGACATGCAAGTCTTATTGTGGAGGTAATGTTTTCTTCTCTTCTGCCATTGCATTTCAATACACAATGAAATATCTATGTCGCTCGCTTCAACAGGAAACCTTTTACGCACGTCTCGGGAATGTTGAAGAAAGCACAACACACAAGCAACAACGTGTATATCTCTTAAGAAACGATATTATCATTCATTTTTCAGCCCACATGAAACAGTTATTGAAGCAATAATAACCAACAACGATATTCAGTGCAATACGATCATCCAATAACGAAAAGCCACTCGAAAGAATCGACCAAATCATTAAGACAGACGCAGAGGATAGATACTTGCTGGTAGATTAAGAATTCCATATGTTTACATTTTATATGAATTTACGGAAAAATTATGAGGGGTCAAATATCACAGTTAAAATGCATTGATGGCAAAAATAGTAAATAAATAAAATGTGTTAAAACAAATGCAAATTGAAATTCACAAAAAAGAATTTCAGCTTTCAAAAACATCTGTAGTAACATTTTATAATACGAATCTTAAAACTCTTGGATTCAGAGGTGGAACCAGAAAGTATTTAAGAGAAGAGATCAATTTCAGCTCGTACTCCTTTCCTTAAATTTTGTCAAGAAGATTGACACTAATTTTAGTATTCAAATTTCATTTTGAATTCCTCTCCGCGCAGACTTAATGGGAATACTTCTTATTAATATAAAGAGATAAAAAAATAGTTGTTCTTTTATAAATTGGGTAAAATGAACAATTTGACTCAATGAACATTTGAATTGATTTTTGAAATAAAATGAGTAAATTGAAAAAAAACAAAAGATGTGTTTTGTAAAGGTAAAAGCAGCCACGCCCCAGACACCCAAATGCACTACTGCCTGCAATGCTCCTTTGCCCGTTGCTTAAGTGACCGGTATAAAATGAAAGCCTGCAGCATCGGCTCCAAGTCGCCAGGCAATAAAAGCCGAAAACGCGCCCAATGGAATGGTATCGGAGGAATTTCCAGGGCTCGTTTATTCCAAGTGATTGCGTAGCGCAGCGCGAGTCGGGGTGTTACGGGCTCATTCCGAATGCGTGATGTGGAAGACCCGCGAGCGTCGTAAAAACGTTGGGGCGAGGGCGCTGAGCGCGGCGCAGCGGGGCGGGGCGGGGCGTAGCCGGGCGTGGCGTGGCGTGGCGTGGCGTGGCTGGCGTGATGTGCCTGGCGTGATGTGGCGTGGCCTGTCGTGGAGTGGTGTGGCGTGGTGTAGCGTGGTGTGGCGTGGTGTAGCGTGGTGTGGCGTGGTGTAGCGTGGTGTGGCGTGGTGTAGCGTGGTGTGGCGTGGTGTAGCGTGGCGTGGCGTGGCGTGGAGTGGCGTGGCATGCCTGGCGTGGCGTGGAGTGAAGAGGCGTGGCGTGGCTGACGTGATGTGCCTGGCGTGATGTGGCGTGGCGTGGCGTGGCGTGGCGTGGTGTGGCGTGGTGTAGAGGGGCGTGGCGTGGAGTGGCGTGGGTGGCGTGGCGTGATGTGCCTGGTGTGATGTGGCGTGGCCTGTCGTGGAGTGGTGTGGCGTGGCGTGGTGTAGCGGGGCGTGGCGTGGCGTGGCGTGGCGTGGCGTGGCGTGGCGTGCCTGGCGTGCAGTGCAGTGGAGTGACGTGGCGTGGCGCAGTGTGGCGTGGCGCGGCGTGGAAGGGCGTGGCGCGGGGTGGCGCGTCGCAGGATGACGCGGCACGGCGTGACGTGGCGTGGCGTAGTGTGGCGTGACGTGACGTGGCATGGCATGGCATGGCGTGGCGCGGGGCGGCGTAGCGTGGCGCGGGGTGGCGTGACGTGGTTTGACATGGTGTGGCGTCACGTGACGCAGGGTGGCGCAGCGCGGCATGGCATTGAGTAGGGTGACGTGGCGTGGCGTGGCGTGCAGTGGCGTGGCATGCAGTGGCGTGGCGCGTCGCGACATGGGGTAGCATGGCGTGGCGTGGCGTGGCGCGGCGCGGCGCGGCGCGGCGCGGCGCGGCGTGGCGTGGCATGGCATGGCGTGGCGGGGCGTGGCATGGCGTGGCGTGGCGGGCACTGGTGTGCCGTGGCGGGGCGTGGCATGGCGTGGCAGGCAGTGGTGTGCCGTGGCGGAGTGTGGCGTGGGGTGGCGTGGGGTGGCGTGGCGTGGCGTGGCGGGCAGTGGTGTGCCGTGGCGTATCGTGGCGTGGCGTGGCGTGGCGTGGCGTGGAGCGAGAGGAGGCTCTAGAGGAGAGCAGTAAAACCCGGGCTGGCCCGGCGGGCGCGCCGCGCCGCGCCGCACCGCGTCGGCAGAGGGAGGGGGTGGGGGAAGGGGCGAGGCGGAGGCGGTACACGTTGGTCCGCAATGGGCCCAAACGAGCTCTTACAAAAAAATTGAGGGGTAAAATTTGGCATGTTGAAATGAAAAAAAAGGAAGCTGTACATCTTAATAATAACAATAATATAATAATATAATAACAATAATATAATATAATAACAATAATATAATATAATAACAATAATATAATATTATAATAACAATAATATAATATTATAATAACAATAATATAATATTATAATAACAATAATATAATATTATAATAATAATATAATAATAACAATACTATCTTCAAATTGTATGATATGTACTGTTGAGTAAATAGAAATATTTTGTATTTTGTTGTGTTGAGAGCGGAATACATAAAACTCTTTTTATTTAAATGTGATAGTACGGTGCCGTCTCTTAACATTACTCTCACTGAAATTTAGCATCCTAATATTGTTGCGTTATTCAAGGGATGTTCGACCGTTCTGATCAATGGTGTGTAGATATATACAACATATTAATCTATTTATGTTACTCTCGGGAATTAAAGCACATTTCATTACTATCTCTATATTTACTCTCTCTATATTGGTACAAGATATCTCTATGTACCTTGTACGTTAGTTACATTAATACTCATTAATACTTCCCCCTAAACCTTATCCTTACATCATCTTTACTTCCTTCTCTTCCTTTTATTCCTTTCTCCTTTACATCAAATTTCCATTCCCTTATCCATCCGGGCAGAGGAAATGAGAAATAATTTTCAAATAAAAGTTTGAGAAAATGTGTAGGTTCAAAACATTTGTGTTCAGAACTAGAAGTAGATGTTAGACCCACAACAATGCACGCTGTTTTACTGTCATTCCTCGCAATGTTGATAGCTAATTGGTTTATTGTCTCCCCACCCCCGTAGAACCGTCGCAGACTGCCACGCCCAAATAGCACGTACCTCGTTACGAATGATTGAGAGAGGTGGCTCAGGACATCAACTGATGTCACTGCAGTTCCTCAGACCGGGAAGTTTCAGTCCCGACGGAGGAAGGAATTTCGACACTAGTTTGTCGGCTAGGTAGAATTCAGTCGCTGGGTGGAGGAGAATGCTAGCGGCCAGCTGCTGTGATCGGTAGTTTTTCGTGCATTCTCCAATCAACACCTGGCGAATGCCGGGGCAGTAACCTAACAAACGGGCCACGGACAGCGCGAAATCCTTCCTTTCTCATCATTGCCCGAAGCTCACCCCCTTACACACACACACACATACACACACACACACACACACTTTCATGCACTAGACTACCATACATAGGGGGAGACCGGTCTTACAGCTTATCCCGGCTAAGGGGGTGCCCCGCGGATAGGAGATACCTGGTTGAGGAGAATCTCGTTAATCGCCAGGTAAGTCGGTACTGGATCTTCCCATTCATCTGATCGGGAGCGGTAGTTCAGTGCATCAAGTGATGTCACTGCAGCGCCTCTGACCGGAAGGTCCTAGGTTCGAGTTCTGACCGCGGCAGGATTGTCGATTACCTTTTCAGCTAGGTCGAATTCAGTCGCTGTCTGGAGGAGAATTCTAGCGGCCGGCTGCTCTGATCGGTAGTTTTTCATGCTTCTCCGATCAACACCACGCGAATGCCGGAGCAGTACCCTAACAAACGAGCGACGGACCGCCCTCGATCTTTCCTTCCCCTTCCCTGTGCTATCCTCACCTCTTATTTATACACACACTAGCATGCAGAACAGTACCACACAAGCCGGGAGACCAGTCGGGTGCTTAGAGCTTTACCTGCCTGGGATGTTGCCCCGCTGGTGGGGCATACCTGGTTTAGGAAAACCCCGTTAGCCGACAGTAGGTCGGCGCCGGATCTGGCCATCCAGCATGGGAAGACACCCCCGCTCCCGAGAGATAAAAACATGTAGTACAAGTACACGACTAATGACCTTAGCATTTCACGCGACTGGAATCACTAATCAATCCGGCGGCAGGATTTTCGACACTAGCTCTTCAGCTAGGTCGAATTCAGTCGCTGTTTAAGAGAATTCTAGAGGCGGGCTGCTCTGATCGGTAGTTTTCCGTGGTTTCTCCGATCAACACGAGGCGAATGCCGGAGCAGTACCCTAACAAACGGGCCACGGACCGCGCGCGATCTGTCCTTCCTCTTCCTTGTCGTATCCTCTCCCATTACACACACACTTACACTAACATGCACTATACTACAACATATTCCGGGAGACCGGTCGGGAGCTTAGAGCTTGTCCCGACTGGGGCGGTGCCCCGTTGGTGGGAAAGTCCTGGTTAGGGGGAAACCCCACTAGCCGACGGTAGGTCGGCGCCGGATCTCGTCATCCAGCGGGGGATGATCACCGCCCTCTCCCGAGAAGAAAAAACATGCAGTACACTCACGGGACTAATGACCAAATCAGCTGATGCGCCCGGAAACAAAAAAATCAATCAAATCAATCAACCATTCAATCAATATGTGTATCGATCGTTTGATCAATCAAATAATCAATCTAAAAATCGTTACTAATGCACCGCGCGTCTTGAGCGTGGTTGCGGCCCACTGCGCCGAGAGCTCGGAGCGGCGAGCGCCCGGTTCGTGGCGTGGCGCGGGGCGGCGGCGGCGGCGGGCCCGGCTACTGTTTACGCTCCGAGAGAGCTGCAGCCGGAGCCTCGGCCGCTGCCTGCTCCTGGTCCCGCCCAGCCCGCCCCGCCCCGCCGCTCCGCGCCGCGCAACGCCGCTCCCTGCCGGCGCTACCGCGCGCCGCGCCCGCTGCTACCTGCACCCGCGCCCCCGCCCCCGCCGCCCTCGCCGCGCACGCACACACACGCGCGCACGCGCTCACGCACGCGCTGGCTACCTGCCTACGCGCCCCGGGCCCCACCCGTCCCCTGGCTGCACCTTCCCCTCCGGTCGAGTGTCACTCCCCACTCCCGCCCCACCCCGCCCCCTCCCGTTTGCCTTGTTATTATTGCTTCGTATTCCGTTTGCTCTTGTTGTAGCGGAGTGACCTCTTTTTTTTCCATTCTTTTATTTTCATTACCCCTTTCTCTTTATTGCTCCAGGGTTTTATCTGAGCACCTTCTTGCCCTTTCATTTCTGATCCAACGTTTGATGTTCATTCCACCCCATCGTTGTCCTTCTTTCGTCACTTTTTCCCACCACGCCAGCCTGCTAAATTGTTCCTTACGCTTCAGCGTTTCTTATCTTTTCTCCTCCATCTCCTCGCGATTTCTTTACCTCGTGTATCAACTCCCCCGTCTTGTCCGCATTCCTCTGCTCAATGCGCCCTTCTGGGCCCCTCCCCGCCGGCTTTGTGGGCGAGGGACGGTCCATGTGATTAATGCACGCCCAGCTCTGCCCTGTCGGGCGCTGGCATTCAGTCGGGTCCGCGTAGCCCTCTGTAGATATTTCCCGGCTACCAGCTTTTGTGGCTGTTCTGGCTTGATGGACTTATGCTATTGCCCACTTAACAGAGCGGCTTCATCCAGGGCGTCGGTTGATCGATGTGGAGTGCGGTGGACCGTTGGAAAAATGATTCTCCTCTCATTTCATCTAAACTCAATTTATTTTCATTTCAAATGGATACTGCAGTTTAGATAAGATATTGTTTTCTTTGGGCATTGCCTATGTGTGTATAACACGTAATACAAGAAAAATATACTCTGGTTTTTAGATTTGTCTATAACTGTGGGAGGACTGATAGAAAGTTTGCTGTGTTCGTTGTGTTAAATAACAGTAACTATTTTATCAGTAACAGTGGCTATCTCATCACTATTTGTTATAAAAACAGATAAATTATAAGTAAATTCAGGCAAAAAGATATTCATGTTTCTGTACTTCCTTTTTCGAATGTACTATAATTTAATGTTGTTCATTTTCAAGTTACAGCTTAAGTTACACCTTGGTACCTACTTTCAATTGTCTACATTTTAAAACCAGTGGTGCTGCAACAACTCATCTTTCCCCGTATTATTTTTACGGTTGCGTAATATTGCACCTTTCAATCACGGACACTTCAGCTGTTACTTGAAAAAACTCAAATGATGTAACTGAAAATTATGCGAAAACTACCATTATTTTGAAACAAATTGCACTGCACTTTACTTGTATGATTTAAAGATCTAATATTAAGAAATAGTTTGCGTAAAAGATCTCTGGCTTCAATATTTAAGGTGTAGGCAAATTCTGGCCATAAACGTCATTCTTTCCATAAATGGAAGAGTTTTCCAGTTTTCATTGATGCGACTTTTATGCGAAATCTGATAACGTGTTCTTTACGGAATCTTACTGCTTCTGTTCCGAATACATACCTTTATTTTTCGCAGTGTCTCCAAGTGTATTCTAAGTTCATTTTTGAATTTTGAATTTTATTGTAAATGAAGACTTACAACTAAAGAAATCCATAATTAGCATTTTCTAAATTAACGTCTTCAAATAGAAATTTAAGTTATAAATACTCCGGAAAACAGTAATACAATAAAATAACAAAAAAAAACAACAAATTTAATTTATAGTGTATTTCAATAACGATGTGTATATATTTAAATCACCACCTAACTTTCATTTGAACACTTATGTATATAATAATATTAGCAGTAGTTCAGTAAGTGACAATATTTATTTAAATAATTGTGAATTTAATTGATAGGTGTATCCTACGTAAAATTATATCAGTGTATTTAAGAAAGCATTTTTAGACCACAGTTGTTTATGCATTAAAATGCTATTGCAGCCGCCCCCAATCAGAAAATATATCTCTACTTAATGATCATAGAATTTCTTTTCATAGCGTTAACAATAAATTAATAACATTTATGAAGAGATGGCGTTATTCACCTGCATGAATCTCGCAATTTGCAGAATCGACTCCAATGAGAAAATAACTTACTAAAATCTCATGCCAATGCTTCTAGATTATGTTTAAACCCCCTAAAACGCTTCATTTTTGCGTGCCAAATCGCCTTCGAAAACTGCTCGAACTTCGTTGGTTTGTTTCTCAAAAAGTTAAAATAAAGTGAAATAGTAAACGGACGAATACTATTATAAACATATCTGTAGATAAGGCACTTCCCACTTCTAGCTTGTTCTCTCACATTATCTATATCCGAATATATACGTAAATTTGTGTCAAATACTTCAAGGGTTCAACGATTAGCGTGAATCTTATCGAATAAAAAACGAACTTTAAGCACATTATAATAAGTTTTCGATTATTATAATAGGTTATCTATCATTTCCTACCGTGAAGATAGCTCAGGGCATTAACTGATGTCACTGCAGTCCCTCTGACCGGGAGGTCTGGATGCGAGTCCGGCGTGGCGTCAGGATTTTCGACATTAGCTTTTCAGCGAGGTCAAATTCAGTCGCTGTATGGAGGAGAATTCTAGCGGCCGGCTGCTCTGATCGATAGTTTCTCCGATCAACACCCAGGCGAATGCCGGTGCAGAACCCTAACAAACGGGCCATGGACTGCGGGGGATCTTTCCTACCTCTTCCTTGTTCTATTTTCTCCTCTTACACTTACACTAACCTGCGCTACATTAGCGCTACATAGCAGGCTGAGGCGGTGCCCCGCTGGTGAGAGGTACCTGGTTGAGGGAAACCCCGTTAGTCGACTGCTGGTGCCGGATCTCGCCATCAAGCGGGGAATGATCACCGCCACCTCTCGAGGAAAAAGCATGCACTACACTTGACCTAAGTAGTTGACTAATGACCTCAGTAGTTGACGCGCCCGGGATCACTAACAAGCAACCAAACATCATTTCCTTTTTTAATAAATAAGTTATGCATTTGAAAGTATCTGCATGCCAATCAGAGAGCAATGTGTTACGATAGCGTCTCAGATGAAGCTCGAGAAATTCGAAGTTAAGAATAATATTGAAATTCGAATAATTTCAATGTTTGTTTTCAATTTTCGAAAATAGAGTGTGTGCTGAAAATGGGTCCAACGCCATTTTTTATATTCTTCGCTACGTACGTGAAAAAATGTTAAGAAAAATTTGGAGCTGTTTTTAAGAAAAACTGTTTAAAATTTAAAAATTGCTTACGCTTGACGAAAAATTACGCAAAAATATATTCATATATTTGTAAAATTCAACATGAACTTATTTGAAGATATGTTTGTGATAACATTTTTTAAGAAAATATGTTCATCTTCTTATTGTAGTTGTAGGCAGGCGCCGAAAAAATTAAATTTTTGTAATTTTCGAAAAATCAGGAATTTGGACGAAAATGAGACCTAGACCATTCACTTTAACCTTGTTGACGCCATCGGAGGTCAAAATTTAACCACAAAATTTGGTACAGTTTTTGAAAAAAATTGTTTAAAAATTAAAGATTGCCTATATTTTTCGCAAAAATAAGCAAAAACTACTCAAATTTTCGGAAAATTGTAATTGACCGTATTTTAAAATCTGTCTTTAAAGAACAGATTTCATTAAGGAAAAAGTATCTTCAATATTTTAGGAATACGCCAAAAAAGTGAACTTTTGCAATTTTTGGAAACTCAGCGATTTCAACGAAAATTAGACCTGCGTCATTCTCTTAAGTCTCTTTTATGGTATCAACAACAAAATTTAATAAAAAAATGTGTCATTTGGAAATTTTGAATATGTCCAAAAGGCTTTATGTAAAGTAACCCTCAAAATTAAAATATCGGTTTCAGATGCAAGGGACCGCGATACCAGCCAGATCGATTGGGGAATATCAATTTTGGAGTAAATCGGCTGAACAGTTTAGGCGCTAGCATTGATCACAAACGCCTGTCTGAAGACCGACAGACGTATTGCATCAACCAATTTTCCGGGTATCAAGGACTCACAAAACATGGATTCTGACAATACAACGCGTTAGAAGTTTATGCACTCTTTCGTTACCAGGGCCCAGCAATATGTTTTTCTATCGAGAATTCTCTCCCTTTCCTACACCATTACAATACGTTCACTATATTGCGTAAGCAATGGCGAGATAGTTATTCTTTTCGAATGAAAAGGATTGTTCGCGGCTAAATCGAACGTGGAAAATCCATTTTGAAGAACATGCCGCGATATGTTAAGCTCTAGTGTTGCCTAAGGACGGAGACAGAATTTGGAGAAAAAAACCTTGTTTCGGTATCATTGACCAAAACATGTATTTTGTCCATACTAGTATATGAGGGTGGGGCGAGGCGGGGTGTGACGATGGAGGGAGACGGGACGTGCCAGGTGAGGAGCTCGCACGAGACGAGGTGAGGAGGCGGGAGACGGGGCGAGGCGGAGCTGGGCGAGACGGAGCTGAGCGAGGCATGGCGGAGTGAGGCGGGGCTGCGCTGGGCTGGACAAAGCAAAGCGGGGCGGGGCTGGACTAAGGGCGGGGTGGGGGGACTGGGCTGGGCTGGGCTGATCGAGGCGAGGCTGGGCTGGGCTGGGCTGGGCTGGGCTGGGCTGGGCTGGGCTGGGCTGGGCTGGGCTGGGCTGGGCTGGGCTGGGCTGGGCTGGGCTGGGCTGGGCTGGGCTGGGCTGGGCTGGGCGAGGCTCGGCTGAGCGAAGCGAGGCTGGGCTGAGCGGGGCTGGGTCGAGCACGGGCTGCAGGGAGCGGGGTGTGGCGTGTGGTAGGACGAGGCTGGTGGCGCAGCCTGGGCCGGCGCCTCCTGCGGCGCAGCGCCGTCAGAAATAGGGCGGAGGTGGCGCGCGCAGCGGGGGAGGCGCGCGGGAGGAGGCGCTGCGCGGGGCCTGTGGGGCGGAGCCGAGTGGCGTCATTTTAAATGCGGAAAGCGATTGCTGGCAGACAAGGCGTTTCCTAAATATAAGCGCTAAGACGTCACTTTGGAGCTGAGCGCCATATTCAGGTCATGCAAAGAAAAGGTCCCTTTTGTTCTGTTGGAGGTCTTTCATGTTTAATGCACTTCTGTTTCAAAAAGACACACAGTCTTGCCGAGTGTATTTTTGTCTGTCCAAAGAAGATTCCCAGATGAGTAAGCGACAATGAAAATAGAAGTGTGTTGATGGTTTGAACAGTGTGGAGAGATGTGAATTATTTCTGTCAGTACTTCTTGCCGTACTTCGTAAGAAGACAAAATTTTGTTTTATTTATTAACTCCTGTTCAGCATTACTGCCTTTCAGGGGTGTTAACGTATTACTGGTTGTCATTCATTCTCATGTTAATTGTCCTCCTTGTTACAGACCGTTTTCAGAGGATAATTTTGAGATTCGGTTTGACTGATGTCCAATTTATAATTGAAACTTGTCTTTGAGTATATTCCTTAACAGTTAATATATTATATTATCAGATGTTGGTAATTATTGCAGTTGAGTATTTATAGAGGTCTGATTTTATCTTCGTAACACCGTGAGCATATTTTGTGTGGTTTTGGGAAGTATCTGCCCAGTTTGAAGAGAGGGGTATTGCAGATTCTGAAAGAATATCAAAAAACTTGTCACAAGATTTTAGGATGTGTTCTTCAATTGACTCTATTCGTAGTTCTCTAAGTAGTTGTCTGTTACTAAAAACTCGGGGAGCCTCAATTATTTTTCTTATACATTTTTTTTGTATGATTTGCAGTTTTTCAATGTGTTTTGCTGTATTACACCACACTGGGCAAGCATACGTAATTGTTGGTCGCAATATCGAATTATTAAGTCCCACATTCAATACTCAGAAGAGAAAGTTGTGAGCAGCGAATTTTGACACAAAATCTTACATTGCCTGACCCTAGAAAAATGGATACTCTTAGGATCATTCTCATAATGAATGTTGACAGTCATGTTGATTAATGTCGCTCGTGCATTGGTTAATTTGCGGTGTCCATTTGTTTAATATGATAATAACTTCTTTGTGCTACACATACAGCAAGTCTATTTTGTTGTACGCGTACCGCAAAGAAACACTTTCCAATCCAATAAACAGTGAAGTTAAGTGCTAGTATCTATTCACAATTGCGGAAATAGCTATTAACATACCTAGTAATGTTATTAGTGTCATTACTGACGAGGACAAAAGTTAAAAATCGAGACGGAGCGTATCGATGCCGAGACTTTTAATTTAGACGAGGCAGTAATAACGCTGTAACATTTCGTGGTATGTGCAGAATTTTATCGGTCACCATATAATCCCGCGAATTATGCGAAAATTTACATTACTGCGATAGTAAACACATGAATTCTGTTGCTGCGGCACGTTAGTACGATATTGTAGGGTATTGCTTGCGATATATCTATAAAAATTATATTTGTACACCGTGGTTCGACAAAATTGGATGCAAATAATTCTCCTGAACCTAAAATACTTGAAGAAATGACGTTCGGTTAGGAAATTGGCGCGTTGACTTCAACTGGCGGCGCCTTCACATAGTAAAAACGGATTACTGGAGTAATTTCATTTGATGTATTGTGAAAAAATTAGATTAATTTACCTAATGAACATTTTTATAATTGTACAATTAATAATATTACAATTAGGAATAAT
>BLKR01006414.1:0-39551 GCA_011170035.1 Teleogryllus occipitalis
GACAACTACGTGCGTTTCGCTTTCCTCGCCAATACCCTCCCACCGTCACGTCCAAAGCCACGCACTGTCACTTTCTCCCGCAGCGTCTGCTTCGGCGTTTTTATCTTACGAGATGCTCACACCCCATCGGGAGGCGCCTCCGGCAGGGAAAGGCAATTCTTCAGATCACGAGGCGGTAACGCGAAGTCGCCTGCTCCGTTGCGCCGTAAATGAACATCCTCACGAACCATTGGGTTTTTACTCCTCCTTCTCACTTTCCCTTTACAACCAGGTCCTTTGCTCAATTTACTGGAGTTAGAACCCCAAAGATAATATATAAAATGAAAGTCCTCAAAATTATTTCTCAAGGTAAAAATTTCCCATTTTCATGATGACCACATGTGGATGTACTTAAATTGAAAGAAGTAATAGTGCTATGTAAACAAAGACCAGATTATGCATGTCATGTTTGCGTTTGTCCAAGGGTGAATAAACCTCATACTTCATTTTCTACTCAATAATTTCCTCCTACTTCGAAGTTGTATTTACCGCATTCGTTGCCACCTCTACATCAAATCTGTAGCTTACCAAAGGGAGTCGGTTTTCACCTTCAAACAATTTTTCCTTCTTCGCTTCTTTCCGGCAACTCCGTCATTCGTACTCCTTTTTGAATTTCTTTTCGACAACTCAACTTCTCGTTTGTGCACTCCGTAACTCTTTGAGCACTTGCCTCGCTTTCGTGTCAATTCTTCTTTTCTTCCATAAACCAACCGTCTCGCATCCACTCATCCTACTCGCTGCGAACGAGGCCATCATTTTCGTGGCCACCGCTCTGCGATGCCACAAGGAGCGTGCGCAACAGCCCCCGCGACACACAGCACTCGCCCCGTCACTCTCATCCCGCCACAACACGCTCACCACGCCCCGCTACGCTTGCCACATCACAAACGCCCCGCCTCGCTGGCCCCGCACCGCTCGCCACACCACGCTCGCCACGCCACGCTCGCCAACCCCACCACGCTCGCCCCTCCCCGCCACGCTCACTTGCCATTCTCGCGACGCCATGTTCGCCACTCCTCGCTCTCCATTCTCCGCTTGCCCTGCCACGCTCCGCTCATACCGACCCTTCCCGCAACGTTCGCCCCACCCCGCTCGCCCCGCCCCTCCCGCCCCTCTGCCTCTGAAGGGCCCGTCCCGCCGCCACTTGGCTTGAGGAAATGGCCTCCGAAAGAGGGCGCGGAAACCGGGGGCCCACGGAGCCGCAGCGCACGAGGCCCAACGCGTGTGAAACAGTTCCCTTCAGACGCGTTCCTCCAGTTTTTCAAGTAAGCCGAGCTACTTCAATAGAAAGACACAAAAAAATTCAAATTTTTGTAATTTTCAAAAAATTCAGAGATAGCAGTGGAAATATGACCATCTTTAGTCATCTTATTAGTGTATTTTACTCTATTCTAAAGTGCAGTTCTTTATTTAAAGAAAAATGTGGAGCCATTTTTGATAAAATTTTGAAGAATGTTCCAAGGACTTCACAAAAAGAACTCACAACATTTAAAGAATGTTTTTCGTAATCACTGAGTTAAGCCAGATTGATCGGGGAGTGTATATTTTAGATAAAATCCTACAAATAGTTTAGGCGCGAGTGTTGTTTACAGATGGACGTACATACAGATGGAGGGATTTATTGAAGAAAATAAAATTCGGTTTTAAGGACCACACAGTTCGTAATATCTGACTGCACGACCTGTTAAATGAAGTAATTTAATACATGTTGGAACACGATTTCTTGTGTACACATTCTGTATCAGGCTTCTACAATACAAGTTTTTCTTTCGAAAAATCGCCGGGTTTTGCCACTGCATTACGTAATTTCCTCTATACTATACATATTGCTCTGTACATACGTACCTATACGAGAAAGTACTAAGTATTGGGGAAAGCTTTCAATGCTCGCTGTTACGGATTCATATCGTTTAAAAACTCTGAAAATGGGTTCCGTTCATTGTTTTAACATTTTCATTTTAAGATGAGGAAAGATAGAAAAACTTTTAATTCGGACAAAATAACGACCACCCTAGCACAGTATACAGAACATTTCATCCGCGAGCGTTAAGACCAAGATGACATTAGAAAGTAACCTTGAACGGGATATAATGAATTCCATCACGGCAGTGTCAGAAATTTGCTTCATGTGTTGAAGTACAGTGAATTTGTGGTGACTATATGATCAAGTTAGTGGGTCGATCACTCACATCGGCGTTTTTTGGTATTCGTATTCTTATTATTGCACAAGGTCGAATAGCTCACTAGAAAACGAACATACGACTTCGCGCGCACTTCTCCTTCATTGTATCTCTCCCAAATATTTTGGACAAAATAACATAAAATTATTTTCTAAAATGTGACACGCACACTATTGAAGAACGATAGTTCTTCAGTAGTTGATTAATAGTATATTATAGATTATACTTATAAGATTTCATTCTTATTTATTGGTTATTTAAGGTCGCATCAACATATCGGTCATTAGCGACCACTATTGGAGTTAACGGTATGGTAACTATGAAGATGAAACGATATGGTAGTGATAAGGGGTGGGCGGACGAACACAAATACAACCACGCCCAAGGCGGGACTCGAACCCGCGACCCTTCGGCCCAAGATCGCTACGACTCTACTGTCTTAGCGATCTCGGCCACCGGGCCGACATTTCACTCTTTCTACATAAACTAATTTGTGGATAGCAGTGATGTCTCTTCTTTTATAATTACATTTTAAAATGTTTTCTATAATTACTTTACTCTCCAGAATGAAAAGTCTAAGAAGAGGAAAGGAATCATTTTATTTTGAGGTGGATTCCTCTTGCCTGGAAATACTGAAAACAATGTTATCTACAAGTAGTTACGAATAGTTTGCTCTCTATTGTATATTTCAGAGCACCGCTAAACTAACCACAAAAACAATTTTTATCAATACATTCTTCTCCATAGTTTGTCTAAATACATTTTTCTCCATAGTTTGCTCAATTTATGAAACAATCTAAAAAGAAAGAGCAGTAACGATAACATAAAAACCCAGGCACTTCATTTTTAAAGCGTAGGTAATGTGGCGTTCCAGCAATATTCGCGTTGATAAATGAATTTAATCTTGTCTGGAAAGGAAAAATAACGTAAAAAAGAGTAATTTAGAAACCTCGTCTCCTTTTCCGCGACCGAGCGAACTCTTTGTTAAACTGCATTTCCAGCAAAAGAAAATTCTTTCTTACCTTGAAATGTAATTTATGGACACATAACAAGGACGCTCTTGTGAGTGGTCAGCAAAAACATTATTGTTTCGTGGTAATTGTTTCCGTGAAGGTGAGTTTGTTTGCTAGGTAGCACGTTAGGTATATTATATTCTGCTTTGGACTCTGTGCGAAAATATTTGTGTTACCTTTTCAAAAACTACATATAATCGTGTAAAATGCAGAGACCAGCCTGAAAGACACTAATTTTATAATGTTGGTGCTGAGCTGTAACATCTATCACAATCATTGTCAGAAAATGTTTCTTCATATTTTCTGTTTTGATGTTTTACCGCTCAATTTGCACTTTTCTAATAAATGATATATCTACATTAGCCTCGATCTTTGTGTGGTACATTTCATAATTTCGTTTCCAACGTGGAATGTTGGCGTAAATTATAACTTGTTCTAGAAAACCTTGAACTTACAGGAAGAAATATTATCACCGCCCAGACCAGCATTTCAAAATGAGAATAGATGGATGCATTTACGTCATTGCACCACATCCTATCAAGTTTTTATGACATTTTACCCTAGATCGTACTACAATAGGCAAGAAAGAGTTGTAAAATTCAAGGAAAACCCAATGATTTTCAATTGATAAATCTTGTTTACGACGAAGACAATCGCCGTCTCGTGACTGAGGCTTCCGCCGGAACTCAGTGGCCTAAGGCTTATTTTTCAGGAGACTAAAATATATCCTCGTAAGAATGCAAAATATATTTAATGGACCCCCAAAAAACCAATGCGTTGACCTTGCAATTTTTGCGTCCTTTTCTGGCCGTTTCGCGCATAACTCCTCTGGGAAGACGAAATATATCGGGCCCATTATTCACGGGAGACCGCTCGCCCTGCGGGCACCGCTGCGCCGAGGCCGGGGCCTCCGCCAGATCGATGCATCGGAGATTCTGATTCGGCCGGCCGGGTGGGGGGTGGGGGTGGGGGCGACCCAGGGACCGGTGTCAGCGCCTACGTATTAATCACCTTAGGTGTGCTCGAGAAGACGGAGCCGTGTGTAAACGCCGCGTAAATTGGCAAATACCAACGCCTGCTGTCCAAACAGTCGCCGCCCAGAGCGGAGGAAAACGGCCAGACGCGGGCGCGTGGCGTGGCGCGGGGGGCGGGGCGAGGTCCTCACGCGTGAGGACTTGCAACGGCGGACGGTGCTTGGCTGCGTCAGCTGGCGCTGTTTCGCTTCTTTCATTACTCGGCTGTGAATACCTTTGTGTGGGTTTCAGAATGAAGGTCTCTGGAGGGAAAAGAACTCTCAGTGAAGCAAAGAATTGAATACACGGACTGCAGTAATAATAGATTTACGTATTCAATACTTGCTATTTCATGTCTTTTAGGAGATATTGAAATCAACTTTGTTTTGCTTTTTTAAAACGAACTTTGCATGTATTGGAACCAAATATGACTACAAACTTAAGTATACATATATCGTCATTTGTTAGATAATCATCTTCTTATATAATTTTTAGTATTTTGTTACTCACGTTCAGCAGAAACTTTCAATATTTTTGCATCCTTGCTGCTGAACAACATGAAGCAGCACCCTGTCCAGTGCAACATGTTCTAATGTAACTTCTTCGGGTAACGGACCGCGATCATTTAAAATACGAAAAATCTTCTACAGAGCTTCTCATTGCATAAGCTATGTGCTCATATTCTTTCGAGTTTGGGTGGGTAGTTTCAATTGAAGGGAGGAGGATATACATTTATATAAGCGTCAATGTCCAACGAGAAAAAATATAACTCGCAAATTCCGTATTCACGTATAATTTTACAATGACTCAAAATCGCCTCCAGAAATACGTGCATGCAAACCATCCTCAGAGTTGCTTATTGATATATTAGATTCTTTATAAGTTGAAATATTTATTGCAGTAGCATTTCCAATAGATTGTGATGAAAAATTGCCAGGAAAACAAATACCACTATCCATCATTCACAGATCACGTTTAAATTATCATAAAGTTTTGCAAAAGAAGGAAAATTGAGATAACCAGAAATGTTCGTTCTCAAATGAGGGCGCTGAGCGTTAATAGGTTAATATCGTCAAGTATAAAGTCTTTTACAATTTAAAGAAAAGAAAAAGAAGGATGTGTTTCTGATGGTCTGATGAAGGTAAATACCAATTCCTATTTCTAAGTATTAAAATCTCATCGTTTGTCGTTCGAGATATCAAGACTTAAATAAGTGTAATCGTCTCATGAAAATCCGTTGACAAAAACATGCAATTTTCAACTGCAAGCAATAACAAACACATTCCCCACAAATTCACACCCTTATTGTTACGTATTCTTCCCGCCGAGTCCATCTCATTTCCTTGAAGAAATATAGCAAATAATTACAGCTCCACAATGGCCTGGTTTGCGCGCCCGCCCGTGGCACAAAGCAGCGAGTTATCTCGGTGTCTCCGCGACGCGACGTAAATCCTGCAGCGCTTGGCAGAGCGCCTACGCGGCAGGGCGCCTCCCCGCCCTTCGCCCTCGCCGCGCCGCGACGCTCGCAAGCCCTTCCGGCAAACCGCTACCAAGCCCGGCAATTACAGCTGGGCGTGCACCCACTGCACACCGCAGGCAACTTTTCCTAAGCCCTTGACCTGCCTGTCTGTACTGGCACAAACCGGGAGCCGTGGCTCAGTGATCAATCGATGTCGCTGGTGTACCTCCGACCGGGAGGTTCTAGGTTCGAGTCCTAACAGTGGCAGAATTTTCGACACTAGTTTGTCAGCTAGGTCGAATTCAGTCGCTGTCTGGAGGAGAATTCTAGCGGGGGGCTGCTCTGATCAGTGGTTTTCCGTGGTTTCTACTATCAACACCAGGCGAATGCCGGAGCAGTACCCTAACAAACGGGCCACGGACCGCGCGTGATCTTTCCTTCCTCTTCCTTGTTACACACACTTACACTAACATGCACTACACTACCACACATGCCGAGAGACCGGTCGGGAACTTAGAACCTGTCCCGGCTGGGGTGGTGCCCAGCTGGTGGGAGATACCTGGTTAGGGAAAACCCCGATAGTCGACGGTAGGTCGTCGGCGGATCTCTCCATCCAGTGAAAGAAGATCGCCGTCACCTCCCGATGAAAAAGCATGCACTACACTCGCGGAACTAATGACCTCAGTAGTTGACGCGCCCGGAATCACTAACAATCAATCTATCAATTACCAATGTACTGGCACAACAGCTCCTGACGGGGCCAAGGCCTACCAGCAGCGTCCCAGCCTTGCAGCCATGAGTTAGGGGCTACGTGTGGTTAGCACGAAGACATCCCCACGCCGTATTCTGGACTTCTCAATTTCAGAAGTAACTTTTCTCATCGTCACACAGCAACATTCATTGGACATTGCAAGGAAAACGCACATTATAATCTAGCCCGACCCGGAGTCAGACCCGGGGCCGTGTCATGGAAAGCGAGCACGTTGACCAGTGTGCCCGTACCCGTGGGAAGCTTTCCGAAAAACTACCTCCGCGAAAAGAAATAGCCCTTCTACATCCCGTTCTGTTTTCCTCCTTAGTTTATCGAAATCTGTTTAGTATTATATTGATTTTTAGTATATTTTTATTAAAATTTATTCACTTCTGACTGTTTTTCGACATACATTTGCTCATCTTTTTAGATCGCTGCCAACGTTGAAAACCACTTAACAGTTTGTGGGGAAAAAAACTTGAAAATTTCTATCAAAAGCATCTTGTTATCCCGCTGACATACCATTAATAATTTTGACGATTCTGTCATCTTCATCGTTCGTCGTGTTCGAGGTTTTCTCTGGACTTGTGCCAGAACATCTATTTGCGCTACTTGTGAATGGAAGCTGAACAAAAATGTGTACTCCTGAAACACTGGATGAACGAAAAGGGATGCAGTCAGGCTTTGGCTTCTCAGGTAAAGAAAAGCGATCTCTGGGAAGCGGAAGTAAGGGAAACTGAACGCCGGATGTAGTCCGGTGATTTAAGGTAGTATGTTCGTTATATCGACCACGGTGAAGTACCCTCAAGAAATACTTTAAATGAAAGGAAAATCTCTGATCTTCGAGACGGTAAGAAAAAATTTGACCCTTACCGCCCTAATTTTTTAGTAAAATGTGTTTAAATTAGTACAGGCTCTTATGGAAAACTTTCGCGGGTATAGGTTTTTTTAAGTTATTGAGAAAGTTATACGGTGAAAATACTGGTTTGTTTTATTCACTACGAAGAATTTTTTTTGAGAAATCAATTGATACCAAGTGTAACATACCGTACCGGTCATTCTGAGGGATTATTGATAAAAAACTGCTGCTAATTTCATCGTAACCGGATGTTTATGCTCTCGTCCTAGGATATATGCTGCACAAATTATGCTATTGTCAGCACTGTTTATCTTGGGTTACGAGAGAAAGCCACCATCACAAAATAATTTATTCCGCTCATAACCACAAACTATTTGACGATAATTCACTTTCGATGTGGAGTAATATTCAATGCAGAAAGAAAGAGAGAAAATGAAGTCAACCTAACCTACATTCGATATTGCAAACTTGTGAAAATTAAAAAGCTTGCAAGAGACTAAATTTAATAATAAACATTGTTTTTCTAGATTCATCAATTACTTATTATTCAATACTTATATTTTAAATATTGACATATAATTATTTATATGCTCCGTTCACGTTTACAAGCAGGTATTGAAAATCTGATAATGGTTGAATGTTTGACTAGCGACTGGCACGAACATATCACCTTAAGAGCTCGTTGAGTGGCATCAATCTCCCGCCTGCTCACATTGTTTGTTACAGAGAAAGTCAACGAGCCTAGCTGGCGTAATGAAACAGGCATAACTGTGACCTGTTTAATGAACGACTTCGCTAGATACAGTAAAGTGCTCTGTTGTTAAAATGTTATATTTTAGTACTCCTGATTTTGAGCTCTTCTAGTGATAAAAATGAGTTCACTTGCACTATCATTACAATTTTAATTTTAAAATCCAGTTCATTTATTTAGTGAATATTTAATGCTCTCATTGTGTGTATAATTGTTACACGCAACGGTATTTTCTAATCACGCCTTCAATTTTACGTTTGAGTAATCAGGGTATTATTTAATTTCCCTCTACATTTCGTGACTTCATTTATTTATGAACGAGTAAAAACGACCGAGGGCGTTAGCTAAACTTATAAGCATTCTTTCGGTAGACATGGTCTTGATATTCCCTTCGAGGTTCTTTTGCCTGGCGTTTCCGTTCTCGTTGTTAGTCCTCGTGTCGACTGACGCTGGCTAATCGGCGTTCACCGCAGGGGGCGGTGAATGCCGCTCGCCTTCCAGGTGACCATCAGCGCTCGCCCACGCAGCTCGTCGCCCCCCCCTCAGGAGAGGATTAAAATCCATATTCGGCACCAAGAGAACACACATCGAAATAAAAAAAATACAAATAAACAAAACGAAAATAAAAAACATTTATTTCGATGCAATAGTTATTTATGATACGATAAGGGATAAAAGCGGCATTTTATTCTGCGAGAAGGAAAGGCTGTAACACTAAGCCGATAGATCGAGTGGCGCAATCCTAGGAGCAAAATAAAGTAACTTTTACTACCTGTGTCATACAGTATTTTTCATTCAAACTTACTGACTTTCATTTTAATTTAATCCAAGTTTACAAATCATTTAAATATATTGTATGTTAAATTAAGGTTTGTAGTAGCTGATGCGGTCAAACGAAAGTGTTTTTTTTTTCTTTTCCGTTTTCTGCATAAATGTATCTGTACACTTGAACATCTCTTACTGAACAGTGAGAACATTTCTGAACTTATCTGCACTCGTCTGTACACTTGAGCGCTTTTAGCACTAAAAATTGTCATTTTTTCATGCTTTGCATGCCCTGAAAGAATTAAATTTAATAATGGCTGACTAAAAACGATTTATTATAATTTTAACAATAACATTTAATAATAATATTTTACACGAAGATAACACAAATGAAAATGAACGTATGTATCACAATTCAAGAGTAATTTTTGCAAAGGACAATACGTGAACAAATATAAACATCAACATCAACAAACTCGTTTCAATGCCTCATATAGCATATTGATCATCCAATACAAATATAGAATTCTCTCACGTGATCAAATTCTTCCGTAAATTACATTATCAGGGGATGTCTTAATTTTCTTTAGACTTTCCGCGTACTTAGTTAACTGTAATATGCACATGAACTCCCTATTACTCTAATAGGTTATGTATTAATTCAATGGATGTGGAATGACTTGGCAAGAGACAAGAGATCCTCATTTTTCGTAGGCGATCACGCCGTGAATGACTTTAATTTTATATAATAATTTATAATAAAGTTTAATAACAGGATCTCTGGAAGTCTGTATAATGTTCAAAGACTCCTTCTTTACTCTACAATAAACTCCTCCGCTGAATGCACTTTGTAATATGTTTACAAATAATCAGAATTCTGTTCACCGCTAAGCTTTAACCATTGTTGGTCAGTACATTTAAAAATTGTTAACACATACGTTTACACAATATTCCATACATTTGACATCATACGTCTGTCGACATGAAAAAATTTCATTCAACTGTGTGCATGATTTCTGTGCTTTGTTAGCGTTTCAACTTTCTACATCGAGACGTCTGCTCCAGACGACGGTCAAAGCGACTGATGGCGGTCGCTGAAGCGAGACCGGTTTTCACACTCATCGAACCAACGAAAGTAAATTATTTCTTACACATTATAAACGTATGTCCTAACATTTTGATAGAATAAAAGCACTGTTCCCTATAGCAAAACCGGAAAATTGTACTAGAGTGCATGTATGTCGGACAATTTCGGTTAAAACTTAATTAAGGGAAGTTTGATAAGTTTTTAATCTATTCTCAGACGAGTTCTTTAGTCTCCAAAGAAATCTAAGAGACACAGAAAGCTTCAATGAATTTAAAACATCTCTGAAGAATTGTTTATTTTTCCCTTTTATAGATTAATTACACAGAGTAGTGAAGGTTTTCAAGAAAGGCGAGAAAAATTAGGCCTTCTCTATAATTTTCCAAACTTTCACAACTCAGTTTCTGACTATCCTACACACTCCTCAGATTAATATTCCTATTTAAATAAATGGTTTTGTGTGAAAGATACAATCGCGGTGAGTTTCACCTCCGTTTCACATAGCTGATATCGCAATCTGTGACCCCCAAGAGCTGTCCTGGAAAACAGTCCGCTAAGCATGTAAGACCCGTTGGGTCTTTTAGAAATGAGTGATTATTTAGTGCTGCCACGCACGTGTACCATAAGTATAGGGCACATGCTAGTGTATCCCAAGAGGTAGCGATGTTCCTCCATCAGTGAGATCTGGACCCGACTTGGGCTCGCAGGATCCTCAGCCTGCCATGCCCTCCGCCACCGAGGCACCGCCCAACCTAAATTGCATCTGAGCTGCCGAGGGGTCTCCCTACAGGTGTAGAACTGTAGTGCTTGTGAGCACGTGTGTGTGAAAGGGGAGAGGAAGGGACATGATGTGGAAGGAAAGATAGCGTGAGGTCCGTGATCCGGTTTGACACAAGCATCTAACAGTCTTCTAAGCCGAAATAAGATGTAAGCTTCCGAGGGGTCTTTCCACATGTGTGGTGCTGTAGTGCTTTGAGCACGTGTGTGCGTATGTGTGTGTGTGTGTGTGTGTGTGTGTGTGTGTGAAAGGGGAGAGAAGGGGACATGATCTGGAAGGAAAGGTAGTCTGAGGTTCTTAACCCGTTTCTGAAGAAGTCTTGCGCCCGCCGGTTTGACTCCAGCATCTAACCGACTTCTCAGCCGCTCCGTAGGCTCTCAGCCGCTCTGTGATCAGAATCCGCGCGTAGGACGGTACATGGAGGCCTGAGCCGACTCGGAGGACAGTGAGCTGAACACCAGATTCCCGCTGCGTTTATTACCAATGAGAAAGTAAGTATTTAGTGTTGCGAAGTGACTACTTTAGTCATTAGTATCGAGAGTATAGTGCTTCTTATAGTTTATTTCCGGAGGTGATGGTGTTTCTCTACTGTTGAAATGTGACTTTCCGACCCGACCTATTCTTAAGCTTCTGGGTTTTTCCGACGTTTCCAATCGATTCGATATGTTTGCGAGAGCAAAGATGCGACAATGAACAACGTTTTGGTTTAACTGAAGTCACGTAGCGTGTTAATATGAAATACCACAAGAAAAACTTTATTTTACATAGTGTGTATAGTGAACCATTTATGATTGTAAATGTAAATTCTACGAATATTATATGTGTAAAGTTTAAGGCACCAAATGTGATAATTGCATCTTGCTCTGCGTTGTTTTTTATCGCATGCACGTCACTGAGAGGCTGAACACGTTCACCGAGATTTTTCATGACTCCGTGATCAGGAGCGCTAGGCGCAACAACAGAGTAAATAATTAACTGCCAATCACCTGCCGTCATTTCCATCAGTAACTGAAAACCGTGAGGAGAGTTGGGGGCGGAGACGAACCATGAGGACAATTGGGGGCGGAGACGAACACGGGCGATGGGACCCCGCTTCACGCAGCCACCGCCCGGCCCCGCCCCGCCCGGCCGCGCGCCGCCCCGCCCCGGCGGCTTCACCCGCGCGCGATGCCAGCAACTCGGCTGGAGAACGATCCTTGAGGAACCCCTTGACATCGGACACCGCTACCAACAGCAACAGTGTATACATTTAAGCTTCATACAATGGAAGTGTACCGTCGTGTACAATGGAAGTGTATCGTTTTACTTACTTATCAAAGATTATTACCAATGAGAAAGTAAGTATTTAGTGTTGCCAAGTGACTACTTTAGTCATTATTATTGAGAGTGTAGTGCTTGTTATAATTTATTCCCACAGATTGTGGTGTTTCTCCACTGCTGAAACGTGACTTTCCGACCCGACCTATTCTTAAGCTTCTGGGTTTTTCCGTCGTTTTCTATCGATTGGATACAGTTGCTGAAGCAACGGTGCGACAATGAACAACGTTTTGTATTAGCTAAGTATTATTGATTATTATATTAATGATTAACTGTTGTGTTAGAATAATTATGGGGTTAATACAAGGTACCCAAATAACGAACAGTTGTAATTTTTAGTGAAATTTTTGTTCACCGTATTTTTCAATACTGCTGCGCAAAAAGAGTGACCATACACACGTTTTTTATCGGTTGTCTATTCTTCAATCGGAAGTGTATTATGATGTATACTACTGTACCCAATCATCATCCAATAATGTGTATTTCTTGGAGGACAGATAGAAAAGATAATGTGGTCATTGATTGATTGATTGATCGATCGGTGATTCCGGGCGCGTCAACTACTGAGGCCATTAGTCCCGTAAGTGTAGTGCCCGTTTCTCAACGGAGGAGGTGGTGATCTTTCCCCACTGGATGGCGCGATCCGGCGCCGACCTACCGTCGACTAGTGGAGTTTTCCCCAGCCAGGTATCACCCCAGTCGGGAAAAGTTATAAGTCCCCAACCGGTCTCCCGGCATGTGTGATTGTGTAGTGCATGTTAACGTGTGTGGGGGTGAGAATAGAACAAGGAAGAGGAAGGACAGAAGTGTGGTCATTCCGTTTGTCGTATTAATTCGATGCCTCAATCTTTATATTTCGTAGTTCCTGTGACCATCCTCTTGGAACGAGGGCCTATAATTCGCGAGGGAAATGGCGAAGTGCCTGGACCAAATCGCTGGCGTCTCGCCGGCGATCGGCGGCGCATCCGCCTCGCGCGGGGGCCGCCGCTGCGCGCTGTAAACGCGCACTGGTGGTGCGGCGCGCGCCCCTGGCTCTGCTGCGGCTTCAATGTTATCTTCCCGAACGTTATCTTTCGGAAGCGCTCGCGCGCTTATTCACAGCTCGCGCCGCGATTGTTCGCCTGTCGCTCTTCTGCCTCGCCCTCGCCCTCGCCCCCCTGCTGTGCCCTTCGCATTCAGCCCTTCATGCTCCACTGCCCTACCCGCTGCCACGCCCACAACGTTCTGCTCTCCCCGCTTCGCCTGTCTTTCCTTCTCTCATTCCCCCCGTCTCTTACATTCCCGATTCAGAACTGTTCATCCCGACTCGTTGGGTCTCACCTGCACCACCTCTTCTCCGTAGCCCGGAACGATCTCTTTCTCCAGTCGATTTCGCGTTGATTTGAATTGAATTTATGCCTTATTTTGTGTGGCGAGATTTGAGACATCAGCCCCGCTCTTCCGTCAGACCTCTAAATTTTGCTGCGCTCCTTTTACCGTCTAGCAAAGAAAGAAGCTATTACTCGGGCAACAAAAGAGGCGATTTGATTTTAGCTCAGAGGCCTTTTCTAAGCTTGAGGATCTTTTACCTGCAAACGTCATACGAAGGATTTTTTCGCTCATAAAAATCCATGGCTTCCATCGGGTTTGAACCCGCGAACTTGAGTACAACAGCGCGATACGCTGACATTATAGCACCGAAGCCGTTTAACCTTAACCTCGGCGTTGTATCTCCGCTCACCCATCACCCTCTCCCATTACGGACCCGGATCATATACGCCTGATTACCCTCCCCGGTTACCTCTTGCTTGAGGGTCCGTTCCATCAGCCCAATGAGTCCGATCGCATTGCTGACTTCTCGTCTGCCGTGCGTTATCGCGTTCTTGCTCCCGAAGCGCCGACACTCTGGCTGCTCCCATCTCTCCCGCTCAGATCGTTCTCTGCTGCCCGCCCCAAGCACCCGCGCATTGCTCCTAGCAAAGGTAGCGACCGGGGGTGAGACCGGGAGAGGGGAGGCGTCGCCGTTCGAGGCCCGCGCTCGCAGCGCCATCGGTCGGCCGGCGGGAGGGGTCGTAAACGCGCTAGCGGTGACTCACCGGTCGGATGACCGCGCGTGACGCACGCCCCGCCCCGCCCCGCCCCGCCCCCTCCTCCCCCACCCCACACCCTGCGAGCGACCGACGAATGCCGGCGCTTCCAAGGCCGCTGTTTACGCTCCTCGCCGTCGGGGAGCGGGGGCGCTCGCGTCGCGAAATGAAACAAACGAAAACGCGGCGAGAAAACAGCCACCCTAGGCTACACGTTCATCACGAGTAATTCGATAGAGGGCCAGAGATTTTTTTTTTTTGAATCACGGAAAGGAAGAATGGGCGTGTGCTGTTACATTATTTTCACGCTGATGGCTCTCCGCTTTATAATGACCGCATAATGTAGTTCGAGCTGCATAAATAATGCATATGTGTTTGTGACCACAATATTGTACAACTGTAACCACCATTATCTTGTTAACAACTGGCCAGCAACCGGTAGTTCTATTTTCTGGTGATATCAGTTTTTGGGTGTGCAATATAGAGATAACAGTGTTCAGTGTGCATATGAATGTTAATATACGAAAATAAATGTATCTGAATGCCCTTGTTCAATACTAAAAGGAAAATTGCGTTCTAAATTACACAATACGTTGTTTTTGGTTTTAGAAAAAATAGTAATTATGAACTAAAACTCTATTTACAATGTCAATCGTATTTAACAAGAGAAAATTTTATGAATAATATAATGTGTTTCTTTTCTCTCAGACGCCACGTAAATCTTCAAAAAGATGCGCCAATTGTGACAAATTTTCGCGCCTAAAACGATTAAATTTTCAAAAACAAACTTAAATAAATGGTTAGAACAGAATTATCTAAAAATTCGACTGAAAACGTTTCTGAAGCTTGCTGGTCTTACTTCTAAATATAAAAATTCGTTGGACCTTTGGGAACATTGCGCGCGTTGCAAATCATTGTTTCAAAGTGAATGTCATATTAGCACCATACTTAGAACGACCCGCCTCGTAACTGTGCTTACATCATATACATAGGAACATACTCGTACATCACATTTACATGTATGAATGTATTTGACATTTTGGGTCAGTTGTCCGTCTTTGCCGGCTACCTAACGGTGTCCCCATGCCTGGGTCTAGTTTAATTCCCACGCTTGGGGGAGTAGATATATGTCGATCGTGACATATTTCCTTCACTAAAACTCCGCCTGCCTGAGCTTTTCTTCGTCACAGAAATTGAGACCACTTTAAAATAAAGGTAAAACTCTTATTTTTGCCTTGAACGGGAATCAAACCCTGGATCACACTACAGGAAGCTAGCAAGCTGTTTATGAGTCATCCTAGAGGACACTGTAAAGTGTAAATCGAATATTGCTAACCACTCATTAACAAACAAAGAGACTTGTGATCGTGCAATAAAATTGCATCGAATATCAAACAGTCAAATTATTTAAACTCATTATTTACAGATTTAAACTTTTCCATACAGTACACTTGTACACCATACTAGATACTAGATACAAATAACATATTACACTAAAAGAATAATATTAGCAGTTTTACATAATGCTAATAACTCAATTTTACAAAACATATGGCATAGCCCCATGTTCCACTGAGCCCTTCAATTCCTGAACCGCCTAGCCGCGTGTATTTGAACTCTTTTTCCCATTTGAGAGTTCCTTTCCCTGGTGCTCGCACGAAATATCCCACTAGCTCATCTCTGCCATCAAAAGCTCATTTAACCTCTCCTTTAGAGGTGGGAGGATAATTCAACCGATAGTTATCGCGCATTCAATCGTTAGAAATGGTTGACTACCGTTTGTTTTTGATTTTGCATAATGGCCTTTTGAACTATGAGGCTGATTGCGAAGTGAACGAACACAGTTACTGTTCAAAGGTTCATTTGATATCTCAATTTCGTTTCAGAAAAGAAGGTTCAACTCACTTTGTGCCGGAATAGGATTATTTACTGATATTAAATATTTATGTATTAAAATTATATGTAATAATATTACAATAATTTATATCTACCAATATGTATAATGCATTAGTGAAGACAAATACATATATATTGAACAATCGTTCAAAGGCTGGTGATGAGCTTGGTAATTTAATTAATACAGCACCGAGTATTGAATGAAATATCTTCTTTCTACTACAAAAAAAAAACAAATAAATGCCCGTACTTGCTGCAAAAAGTTTTCAACCGATAATCCGATTTCCATGAACCTTTCTTTTCTGACAAAACTTAATTTGAATAGTTGAGCATGATACATTCATCTCGAAATTTCATCACTGATTTTTTTTTATTTAGTTTAATAAATCCACCTAGGAATTCCGAAGCGGCAGTGCGGGTTAGGCGGGCAGGGGCAGAAGAGGATCAGGGCCAGCCCGAGCGGCCGGGGCGGAAAGAGATCAGCGCTGCGAGGATACCGGAAGAGTGAGGCGGAGCGGAAAGAAGTAGGAGGAACGTGGCGACTGTCTAACAAAATTACGTCCATAGTGCAAGATAGATTAATTAATTGATAAGTGTTTCCGGGCGTGTTAACTGCCAAAGTCATTAGTTCCGTAAGTGTAGTGCATGTTTTGAATCGGGAGGTGGCGATGAACTTCCCCCACTAGATGGCGAGATCCTTCGCCAACCTACCGTCGACTAGCAGGGTTTTCCCCAACCAGGTATCTCCCACCAGCGAGGCACCGCCTCATCCGGAACACGTTCTAAGCTCCCGACCGGTTTTGCGGCATGTGTGGTAGTATAGTGCACGTTTAGGGTAAGAGTGTGTAAGTGGTGAGGATAGAACAAGGAAGAGGAAGCAAAGATCGCGCGCGGTCCGTGGCCCGTTTGTTAGGGTGCTGCTCCGACAATCACCAGGTGTCGATCGGAGAAACCACGGAAAACTACCGATCAGAGCAGCCGCCCGTTAGAATTCCTCTCCAGGCAGCGATTGAATTCGATCTAGCTGACAAGCTAGTGTCGAAAATCCTGCCACCGCCGGGACTCGAACCTAGGACCTCCCGGTCAGAGGCACTGCAGTGACACACTGAGAATCGATCCCGGAATACCACCACGGAAAGTTAGCACGCTGCCCATGATCCAGCGGAAGGGTCCTGTCTAGTAGATGGTCGTGATAAATAAATACCCGGCAACGCTAGATGACCAGCTGGTACAAAATATTGCTCACTCTCGCATCGTTGCGTCCACTAAAATGCCCAATCGATTGGAAACGATTGAAACGTGTTGATTAAAGCGTGCAGCAGTCAGACTACAAATAAACCACGCATCGGCGAAACGCTCCAAGGTCCTACGGTTCGAGTCCCGATGTTTCGGATTTTTTATCCTGACGAGACAGCTGGTCCGATTCAGCCGCTGTCCGAAGGAGAATGCTAGTGACTGGCACAATACCTTGTGACGGAAGAGGAAATATATTTGATAGGTCGTGCATTCTCACTAGTTGTGCTAACATTGCTAATTTGTACTAGTTAACTTGTCAATAGTTCTTTCATGTTTTAAATAGTTTTTTGAGGTCTGTCATCTATTTCCAGAGGTTTTATCTGAATTACTCTCTTCTATATCAATCTTTTTACTTGGAGTTTCTAGTAATCGGTTTAAACTAACTCGCCACACGATTGGTGTATTGAAGATTGTTATCAATATAGTTATCAATTGCGGATGCCCAGCAATTGCCGGCGCAAGTTACAAGCAGAACAAAGAAAAAGAGCAGCCGTCCCTTATAAATGCAGTTATCAATTCCAATTGCCTATCAATTGGCGGAAGTAACAGACAAAACAAAGAAAAGGAGAGCAACCGCCCGTTATAAATAGTTATCAATTGCAATGGCCAAGAAATGGCCAGAGCAAGTAACAGTGCAAAGAAAAAAAGGGGAGCCGCCCGTTATAAATACAGTTATCAACTGCAATTTCCCATCAATTGCTGGCGGAAGAAACAAACAGAAAAAGGAACAGGGCTGCAGCGCCTCGCGTGCGGCGCGCCCTTGCGCCCTGGGAGCGCCCCGCCCCTCCCCCACCCCCACTCGCCCCGACGATCACTTCGCCTGCGCGCACCCATTCGCCGGGCTCCTAATGCCACCCCGTCCCCACCCCTGCTCCACGCAAGCGGATAGAATAAGCGTTGTCTGCATTCAAGACGACGTTTCATTCTCCGTTCCTTCGTAATGTTCCCATAAATGACAGATTACGTTAAACAACATTAAGCGAAAATGCGCCAGAGTCGTAAGTATAGTCTTCCAAACTTTTTCAGAGGAGATATTTTAAGTACGTTGTTAACATCGCACGCCATAATGAAATTTATATTACATAACTACATAATATTAGTTTTATTAATTAAGGGGCGATTTCAATCATTCTGTTCCCTTTGTTGAAATATTTCGTTAATTCCTACCGGGCTTAAATTATTACTCACGTGACACATATTTACTGATTTTGGTGTAAATAAATAAATTCCGGTGGGAATGCTACCGTTCCCGCATTTAAACTAGCAGTATTAGACAATCTGACAATATTCTACACAAAAACACATTCCTACACACGAGTTTATACCAGGACCTTTTCTTGTATGACTGTTGCTGGATGGTGAATTCAGGCGGCGATCTGCACGTCGGCTAGATGGGTTTTCCCGAACCAGATAGCTCCTAGCAGTACGATATTGCCTAAGCCGGGACAAGCTCTAAGCTCCCGATGTGTGTGGTAGCGTAGTGCATGTAAGTGTGTGTGTGGGGTGTGTGTGTGTGTGTGTGTAAGTAAGGAGTGAGAGTAGGACAAGAAAGAGGAAGGAAACAACGCGCGCGTTCCGTGGCCCGTTTGTTAGGGTACTGCTCCGGCATTCGTCCGGTGTTGATAGAAGAAACCACGGAAAACTACCGATCAGAGCAAACGGCCGCTAGAATTCTCCTCCAGACAGCGTCTGAAATCGACCCATTTATGTAGCTAGTGTCGAAAATCCTGCCGCCGTCGGGAGAGGAAACCTAGGATCTCCCGATCAGAGTCACTGCAGAGACATCAGTTGATGTCTTGAGCCACTTAAGCCGGTTTAATCTCATCTTAAAGTTTGCCCTCTGATTGACAACGCGAGGTTTTGCGATGCCGGGGCGCGTGCGGGGCCGCGATAACTACTCGAGGAGCGATTGAGTGCAGCGCGGAGGGCGATTGATCGCTCAGGCGCCAGACGCCCTCGCCCGAGTTGGGCCTCTTGGCCGCGCGCAAAGCAGATTCCGCCGCTGGAGGGGGGCGCAAATGGATGGCCCGCGCAGGGCGAGGCGGACGCGCCTCCAGGCGGACAGATGGGCGAGCGGGAGAGTGGATGGGTACGGATGGGGTAGGGACTTATTTTCTTTGCAATGGAAAGCAGCTGGCAGAAAGCTTTGGCTCACAAGTTTCTCGTTTACATAAAGAGAAATTGTAAGACAGTATAATAATAGTAAGCAGCAGCGCCTTAACATTCCTTATATACTTTATTTGTTTATGTAAATATTTTCATTGTTTGGTGTCGGAAGATTACAATATTCTTGAGTTCTTAGTCAAAATATCATAGTTTTCTAATTTTCTCTAGCGTAGAAATTTTAATTTATAATCACACAACTTTTAGTCAATAATTGTCATGCAAGAATCAAGTACAGAAACTCTATTTTTGCGAGCAGTTTGCATCCCTAAAATTGAGAACGTTTTTCGAAGCGAAGAGAAAGCAAAGACTGGACAGGAATTGATTGATAGTACGAGTGGTTCAACTGATGACCCTTAATATTGAAATACATGATGAAAGCAGACGACGGCGTGCGAAGGCAGGCGAAAGCGAAAGATGAGAGGGAAGGGTAAAGGTGGAGAGCGAGAGCAAAGGGCAAAAGGGCGAGGCGGAGGGCAAAGAACCAGGGCGAAAATGGAGAGAAAAATAGGGCGAAGGAGAACAGAAAAAGAGGAGAATGAGGGATTAGAGCAAACGTAGTGGGCGAGGTCGGAAGTCAACGGAGGTGTGCAGGGAAGCTGGGTAAGTAGGATGACGAGAGCAAGAGGACAAAGAAGAACGATGGCGAAGAATTAAAGAGAAGGGCGAGGGAGAAAGGCGAAGTAGGACGGCGAGGGTAGAGAGCAAAGGAGGAGATGGAGGGTGAAGAGTTAAGTAGAAGGGCGAAATCGGAGGGCAAAGGAGGATGAGGAGGGCGCAGGCGGAGGTCAAAATAGGAAAAAGAGAGGGGAGGGCAAAGGAGGGGAGCGAGGTTGGAGGTCAAAGTAGGAGGACGAGAGCAGAGCATGAGGGCGAAGGGCAAGGAAAGGGGGTAGAGGAGGAAGAGGAGGAGGAGAGGGAAGCCGTGAGCAGCGGGGCGGGGCGGGGCGGGGCGGGGCGGGGCGCCTTCAGAGGCCATTAGCGGGCGGAGGCGGAGGCCGGGGCGCAGGGCGTGGGAGGCGGCGGTGGCGGTGGCGGTGGCGGTGGCGGTGGTGGGGGCGGAGGCGGAGGCGGGGGCGGGGGCGGGGCGGGGGGAGGGCGGGGACGGGGACGGGGGCGGTGGCGGTGGCGGTGGCGGTGGCGGTGGCGGTGACGGCGGCGGCGGCGGCGGCGGTGGCGGCGGAGAGGCGCCGGCGGCTGCAGCATCGCTGGCGCAGGACCCGGCATCGATCCTCACGCGTGGCACTTGCACAGTGAGCCCAAGCCTTGCCAGTGCGCGGACGCCCGCGGAATTTCAACCAACGGGAACGAAGAGTCCCTAAGTAGATTGGACCTGCGGTGCTTAGAAAGATTAAAAGGACGAACTCGGATTATGAAAAGAATAATATTTTTAATTAGGTTTTTAATTCACAGTTTTCAGTGTTTTCTTACATTTTCATAGCGAAAGAGTGTCTGAAGATATTTTCATAGTAAAGGTGTGTCTTAACATATTTTCACTTAAATTAAATAATGTTGTTTTATATATTTTTATTTATTTTACGTCGAAAACCAGTTAAAACTCTGTATGACGTGCTTTGGGGGGAAGTAAATTCTGTGCACGTTTTCAAAATCTTGTGATTTGTGTGTTTTTTGCACTGGTCATTTATCAGAGTTTCCTTTTCACAGTTGAATAGATTTTGTTGATAAATTTTAATTTCTTTTTATATTTTTGTACCATTATCCATCATCTGCAACAGATTGCACGTAAAATTTACACAATTACTTTACTTCACTGGTAGCTCCGTTTCTGAAAGCTATTTATGCACAAATGATCGTCCTGTAATATTTATGCATTTGGGGGAATATGTTTTATAGCCGCGTGATGAATGGTGCGTTGAAAGCGAGCGTGCCTCCTCCCAATTGGCTCAGCCTCTGATTTCTCCTCCCGCCGCAGCGCTGCAAGGGGATCAGCGCTGCGCTTCGCTGGTGGCGCGCGCGCGGGCGCTCATGGCGAATGCGCGGCTGTTTTCATTGCGCGATCGGCGCTCGCTGTTCTTTCGCAGCCACGAATTCTTCTCTTTTTAAAAATCGATAAAGATTTTGCCTTAAAATATGCAAAATACGCTCTTTCTTCTTGATTCTGCGTGCCATTGCTTGCACTTTCTCTCGCGTCCACGTACTGTCACAAGACGAGTATGTGATCGAAGTGAGTGAGTACTTCGTGTTCACGGGCGTGTCCTAGGTTCCAGTTCCGACGGCGGCGGCAGGATTTTTGACTCTAGCTTGTCAGGTAGGTCGAATTCAGTCGGTGTGTGGAGGAGAATTCTTACGTCCGGCTGCTCTGATCGGTAGTTTTCCGTGATTTCTTCCATCAACACCAGGCGAATGCCGGATCTGTGCCCTAACAAACGGCCCACGGACCGCGCGCGATCTTTCCTTCCTCTTCCTCATCGCTTACTTACACACGCTTACACTAACTGACCTGACTGAGGTTCTTCCTCCTCCAAGTATCTCCCTTCGCGGCTCACCTCCGCAGCCGGAGCGAGCCCAAGTGATTCAACTCGATTAATTGCTTATTCTCCGTGGGGAGGCTCAGGCCATCAGCCTTGCTCATACGGCTGACCACGCAAAATCCGCTACGCTCCTTTCACCGAATATCAGAGAAAGGAGGTATCACTCGGGCAAAGGATTGGCGATAGAACAGACAGCTTTACCTCCCCTCCCAAGGAAGGATTTTTTCGCCCTTGTAAATCCACAACTTCGGTCACATTTGAACTCGCGAACTTGTGTGTAACAGTCGGATACGCTAAACGTTACACCATGGAACCCCCGTGTAATCGAATTGGTCTCTTGACATGTGAGCTAGTGAAGTGAATGTAAGTGTGTGTATGCGGTAAGGTATCAGGAAAGGTCAAGGATAAGGAAGGAAAATTGTGCCAGCTCTGTGGCCCGTTTGTTAAGCTACGACTCCGACATTTACCTGATACTGATCGGAGAAAACTACCGATTACAATAGTCCCTTGCTGGAATTCTCCTCCAGACAGTCATTGTGAGGAGCGTTTTTTCAAAACCCGGTACATGCAAAAGACACTTAATCTATGTTATGCATGGTTCAGGAATCTTTTGACCCGTTTCATCATTCTTCAAATCGGGTTTTATCAAAACTCGACAAATTATGTAGTAAATTTTAGCTTTAAGTATTTAAAATTACAATATTTTAGAAAAATCTGATATAAATGCATTCTCAACATTCATTTTACGGAAAACTATCTTTTGCATTTATTGAGTTTGGAAAAAACGCTTCTCTATTTGACCTAGCTGCGTAGATGTATGTACTAGGGTACAACAGCCTCTGAAGAAGCCTGGGCCTATCAGCGGTGTTCCGGGATTGCGACCATAGGGTTGAATGAATACGTGTAGTTAGCACATAGGCATCTCTAAGCCGTATTCTGGTCTTCTCAATCTGAGAAGTGAGTTTTCTCATCATCACACAGCAACATATACTGGCACATTGCAAGGAAAGCGCACACTACATTCTTATCCGACCGGAAATGGAACCTGGGGTCGCTTCATGGAAAGCTATGAGCTAGCCGTGAGGGCACAGCGGTGTAGATAGTCTGGAAAATCTGCTCCCGTCGTGAGTTGTACCGTAGGACCAGCCGTTCCCAGGCGCTGCGGCAGTTGTTGTGAGTAAGCCATCGCAGGCGGTGCACGCGGAACGAAAGGCGGTGGGCGCGCCTCTCGTCACTCGCGTGTTTCAGGGGCGGCGAACACGCGCGGCGCAGCAAAGCGCCTCCCGAGGCGGCCTCGCTCCTCCCACGCAGCCGCAAACACCGCGGGGCTGCGCAAACACACCATCCATTCATTACTTGACTTACCGATTGCTTAACTTCGCCGGAAGAGCCGTCTCTGTGGACTGTACTTTCTTCTTTCGGAACTTCCAAGTTCTGAGAAGCTTTGTGCCTTCAAGTGTGAAACTATTAACTTAGGAAGGACTATTTTTACAAGTAAAAAAATAAAAACGTGATACTGAAGTGGGAAAATGTAATGATAAATAATGAGTACAATAAGTTTAAATTAAAAAAATAAAAGTAAAATTTGCAAATAGCAATTAAATTTTTCTTAAAGAAATGTAATTACTTCTTTAACAGGAGCAAAAGTCTTATAAAATTTAACACAAGGAGAAAGTTTTCATTTCAACACATAGCAGTAATTAAACAGTTTTTTCTATCAAGTTCCGTTGATAATATAATATAAAGATGAAGGTTTTCCATTAAACCAGAGGCTTTTTTGCGTCGTCAGCTTACGGACATGGTGAACATTGTCACAATAAATAAAAGAGAACCCGAATAGATCTTTTTATTTTGATGAAGGGAAACAAATCATTTCAACCTCCTTCCGCCAAAATAAATCAATCACACAAGCGCAAAATCGTGAAGATATCTTTCGTTCGAGAATTTCTACAACCTCTGAATTTTGCATTCGCAAACAAGTAAAAAACTGTCCGGTTGTACTTGCACACAAGAAGAGTAAATTCTGCTTCGGATCCTTTGGAGTTCCGCCGGAAGTGGCGTCTGGCGCTGGCCCTGGGGGGGGGCGAGCCGATCGCGTGGGGGTGCTGACGCCGGAAGTCGCACTGCGCCGGCGAGCAGGGCTCTCGCGGGAGGCTGAGGGGACGAGGAACGTACATCGTCCTCGGAATGCAATAAAGTGGCCAGCGCGTCCGCGCCCCGCCCCCCGCCGCTGCTGCGACCTGCCGGCGCGTAACTGCGTTATTAACTCGCGACGCCAATCGTCCTGATCGGTCGCCCCTGGAGACGACGCAATATGTGAATCATTCCCGCTCGCGGCACGCTGTGTCCAAATGGGGGCAACCGAAGTATGGGCTCGAGGGCCCCTCTTGGAAAAATCTTTTAAATTTTTGCTCATACGTTATTGCTTGTTTTCGATTGATTGATTGATTTTTTCGTGTTTCCGGGCGCGTCAACTACTTCGGTCATTTGTCCCGTTAGTGTAGTGCATGCTTTTTCTCGGGAGATGGCGGTGATCTTCCCCCGCTGGATGGCGAGATCCGGCGCCGACCTACCGTCGGCTAGTGGGCTTTCCCCCTAACCAAGACTCTCCCACCAGCGGGGCACCGCCCCAGCCGGGACAAGCACTAAGCTCCCGACCGGTCTCCCGGAATATGTGATAGTGTAGTGCATGTTAGTGTAAGTGTGTGTACAAAGGGAGAGGATAGGACAATGAAGAGGAAGGACAGATCGCGCGCGGTCCGTGGCCCGTTTGGTAGGGTACTGCTCCGGCATTCGCCTGGGGATGATCGGAGAAACCACGGAAAACTACCGATCAGAGCAGCCGGCCGCTAGAATTCTTCTCCAGACAGCAGCTGAATTCGACCTAGCTGAAAAGCTAGTGTCGAAAATCCTGCCGCCGTCAGGACTCGAACCTAGGACCTCCCGGTTAGAGGCGCTGCAGTGACATCAGTTGATGCACTGAGCTACTACTACCGGTTTATTGCTTGTTATTGCGCGTTATTTGATACGGAGCTCGATTTTCACGGCATAACGTATCTGGATCGAGAGGATCGTAGAGGTGAAGGAAATATGAAAACAGTGAAATGGTGCTACTTGTTCTCTTATAGAGGGAATTTTGGAAGGAAATAATGGGAAGGAAACATGAAATCACAAACCGAATCAAGTTACTAGTTAATTAGTAAATATGTAAATTTGAATAATTAAAATTAGGTAAAAAATAAAATAATGTATGTATCACGGACGTTAACTGGTTCTAATGATCTCGGGTCACAAAAAGCCCTCGTGTCATTAGAACTCTTATGACGTCCTTGGTGCGTAAGTAACTATTAGGTTATATGTTCCTTATTGTATCTTTTGGTTTCATGGACACTGGGAATATTTTGTTTGTTTTTTCCAATAATCTTTTCAGATAACATACAAAGGACTCACAATGAAAAATGCTTTTCTAACTTAATGAATCAGGAAATCACTCGTGTAAGAAGATCAGAACTTTCTATGGTATAGTGTATATCCCTGCTCAGATAAACACGATTGATTTTTTCCTGAAATAAATGTGTAACTGATATGTGTGTGTATATACATAGACGAGTTGTCATTTGCAAGAAATTCTGCGAATGCAAAATAAAAAACAAATGCCGAAATATCAACATTAGTTTTTGTATACAACTATAAAGATAGACCTTTGACCTTCAATAGAATATATAATAAACATTTTTCAATTTCTGTTTATGATATTATTTCTATTTATTATTTCTGGTCAAATTCAATTCATTAAACTGTCAATCAAAAACGATTACCTTTTATTATTTCATTAATATTGGATAGTTTATAATGAATATTCTATTGTTTTTTGCTCCTCTAGTTCTTATTTGTTATTAATTTTATTAGGTACGTAATACTAAATTATGTATTTCACATCTCGTTATAAGCTGTCGTGTTGAAATTAATTCTGTCTGTTACGTTTCCCCCCGGCCCGAGCACCTGCCAATGCAACCATTCGTGCGAGTGTGTGCTGCAGTATGTCTCTCTGCCCCTGACGTCGAAACTTGCTCGGGCAAACGACATATGGTCAATTAGGTTTACATCTTGTAGTTGTATTATTTCTAATGCTGTAAAGATCCATTGCAATATTATTATTTTTCTCGTGAGTAGGCCATCTTCTACCTCGCAGGACATGCACTTGCATGGGCTCAGTACCATTTTTTCATGTTGCAAGTCTTGAATGTAACTAATCAGGGGGGTCAGCATTAAGCTGAATCCGATTTTTATAGCCCAGGGTTGTTAGTCCTGGGGGGAAGGAAGATGGAATGAAGATGATAATGAACGATGAATGGACGAACACAAATACAACCATGTCCAAGGCGGAACTTGAACCCGGAACCCTTCGGTCTGAGATCATTACGACACTACTTCCTTAGCGATCTCAGCCACCGGACCGACTATTATTATTATTATTATTATTATTATTATTATTATTATTATTATTATTATTATTATTATTATTATTATAATTATTATTATTATTATTATTATTATTATTATTGATGGTATTCATGTTACTCAAGAGAATAAAACAAAATTACGAAGTTACGTTGTTACGAAGCAACCGGGGTTATGTTAGTGATCGAGGTACAATTGTTTTTGCTGAATGGTCGAATAAGTAATTTGTATGTGAAGTTCGTATTATACTAGAACGTAAATGTAATCATTTTAAGAATAATAAATGAATTTTATTTAAAGGCTTTTAATCTACAGCAATTATTATTATTATAAATTTATTTATTTACAAATAACCTTTGTGACAAAATTTGTGAAAATATTAAAACTCATAACTAAAACATTTAAAACAAAAACGAATAGGTGTATTTTGAAAAATGCTAGTATTTTTCAAAGTCTTAATTTTAAAAACCTTCAATTTTAAGACGAATATTAAATAATAAATATTAAAAACAATTATGAGAATGTATGACCCAGAATTTTTGAGTTTGTACTCGGCATCATCTCCTTTCAGCGTAAGAAATCAGAGGACAGAAAAGAAGAAAGAAAATATCCAAAACAAAAAAAGTTGTGCTCTGCTGTTAAGATATTTTGTAAAGTATTGTTCTTGTTTCACCGAATGCATGCTATTACAATATTTCAGCATTGTTAAGAATTCTTCGTAGTAGTAAACTATGGAGAGAAAACAATTAGAAATTACAATTCCATTGCTCACAATTTGTTGTGTTGATCTTGCTCTGGTATTAAAATATTGTTGGAGAATCTATTCTAATTCGCTTCTTCTCAGAATTCTTCGAAAATATTGCTTTTAATGTTTGGGGAAAGAACTTATAATCTCGACCAGCTCTCAGAATTTGCTTATGACGCATTCTCAAAGAATTCCCCGAAGTCAACGAATACCCCGCATGATAGCTCGAACCTCGTGCTCTGTTCCGGCTGAGGCGGGGGGGAGCGCGGGGGAGGAGCGCTCACAAAGCCTCCATCGGCAGCGCCGCCGCCTCCCGCCGTGTCCCTATTAGCGCGTCGTGACAGGCTGCTAAGCCCTCTTCAGGGCGAGCATCTTCTCGCTTTCTTGGAGGCTCTCAGTGGACTGCTGGGGGAGGGGCTGTAAATCATACGTGGCAAAGCACGGCCTCTGCGTTTTACGAGTCGGGGCTCTTGTGCGCGCGCCGCTCCGGGAAATTGCCTGATCCTCGCCCCCCCCTCGACCGTCCCCCCTTATCCTCCGTCCCCGCAGGCGCTTCCGCTCAAGCCGCTGCCCCGGCCGCTGCCCTCCTCCGCTCCCCACCGCGCCCACTCACAGTTCATTCACTTCCCCTCGTGGATATCCAGGGTTCTCGGAATAAATGTTACAAACTTCGAGGGCATCAGGAAGGGTGAAGATGATCACTTTTAGCCAGTGAACGGGAAGTGGGAAATATCATATAAAGTTACACATGTGGCACGTTCCCCTCATTACTAGGCATGGCATCAAGCACTGGAGTTTGGCAGGTCACGTTCTGATGTAAAGAGATTTCGGGTATATGCCCTTTAATTCCGTTGCGTTCCGTTTATAACTGCGCATGTTATAAAATTAACGGATTATTATCATAATATTGTGTTTCAATACTCTCAGAAATTCCACACATTTTACTAGCAGAAGAAACAGACGGTTACAAGTAATTGCTGGCAATTGAACGAGTGATCGGTCCGCAGCGGCGAGCCGAAACGGCCGACTTTTGTTGTCAAGGTCTGTGTCCCGTCCGCGTAGCTCCCACATAGAATTCAGGCACGTCTTTGCCTTCGCTCGTCCACTGAACGTTCTCTTTCGTTCAGTGTCGTCGGAATGAATCCAATGTTCTCTCGGTTGGATAACGTGAGAAAAAGGAATTGTAGTGGTAAGCGAAATGAGAAGTAGAAGAAAATTATTAAAAAAACTGTAAGAAAAATACACCTTGTGTTAGTTACACGTTTGAGTTCAGTGCTTTTAATATATACGTCGTCTCATCAATGATGTAAAATGAAATAAAACATCCTTTCTTCCTAACTTTAGATTGACATTATCCACTCTACTTTTAATTAAAGTCGAGATGATTGTAAACCCTGCATATTAAAGAAGTTCAATTACCACTTTGCGAGCTACTATTGTATGTATCTGCCACGCTCGTGGGTGACACTATTCTTCCTTCTATCGACCTTTCCTCTTTGGATTTCCTTGCCAAAATGGTCTAGTGTTTCAGATTTTATGTGAAATTCGCTTATCAAGCTTAGAACTTCGCTGATTGACTGAGATGGTCAAGCGTGCAATTTACAGTCATCATTGTCTTTGCAGGGCTCTCTGTTAGTCTGTTATTGAATTAGGTCAGTATGTCGTATGTAGTGACAGGATTTATTTTGAGTACGTAGCGACAGCATGACGTCGCTTTTTTCTTTTGGAGTGACAGCATGTAATCGCTAATAGCGAGCGATTACAAGCTCTTTTCAACATCATCAAATGTATTCAATAACTTTTTTTACAGAGATTTTAATTAAAAGTATTATCTAATATAATTTAGTTTTCTTAAGTCACTAACCATTACACATCACACTTTTCAGCAGCCTATATCTAATAGGTCAGCAAGTGGGTTAAATAAAAATAAAAACATTTTATCAAGCATCAAAAGCTTTTCTACGTAACATCTTTGCTTATATTACCCATATAACCAGACTTTGGTTAATTGGAGCTCAAGGCAGTTGCACAGCTTGCGGGCAATACAATGAAATTGGGCAGATGCATGATAACTCCACGTAACTACAATTCTGAAAAGGCGGAATGATCGTCCTGATCTTAGCTAAAGACGTAATCGGCACAGATAAATGTCAAGATTAACTCTTCAGTGGTCGCGTGGATTACAATTGTAATCCAGTCTTATTCATTTCGCAGTTTACAGCGAGAGTTGACAAACATTTGGCATGAAATTTTCTGTACCTTTCGTAGAAGACCTCAGCTATTGAAATTCGCGAAATATGACTCAAGTGATCACTGCTGCACTAGCGATAAACGCTGGAAACAGCTTGGATTACAATAGTAATCCGTGCGACCACTCGCGATTCAGTTTCACACCTAGAATGACATAAATATCGCTGCCATCTATGTTCTGAATGTTTATAAATCCCTTTCTGGTCATCCTTTCTCCATTGTTAATCTTTGCATAAAGGATTTTGCTTTGTCTTTTATTAAATCAGGAATGAAAAGGAAGATCTATAGAAAATATGTGCCTAGAGCAATAAGAGCACCCTGGAGACTTCTACTGGGAGCTCGAGAAAGTACGGAGGGTTCAGCGGAGTCCCCAAAGGGCATCGTGGGACGTTGTTATCTCTGTGAACGTCAACGAAGAACACTCGACAGTACTTCGTAAATTTCGGTTAGTGGATGTGCCACGTTGAGAATATGTGTGTGAGATGTTCATCTGATGTTGACGAAATACATTCAGAATAGATGCTCCAGATGTTTAAACAATTTTGTCAAACTGTTCAATTTAATAATCGTAATGCAATGTATAACTAGTGCATAAAATATATAGATCGCAAGACTTTTTAAAAAGAAATATATTTCCATGTATTTGAATATATTTATTTAAAGACATAATACATGCATTTTCTATAGCATTTCATATAATTTTCAATATGTCAACGTTCTATTAAATTTAATAGTACTATGTAATTGTTCAATGTTTTAGGTAGATTACTTGTCCATATTTGAACTAAAAACAATTTGTTTGTAAAATATTTTTAATAAGAATTTTTTAATGGATTACAATTGTAATTCACGCGACCACCCGCGTTCCAATTTTGAGCGCGACCACAGAAACGTTGAATGTTCAAATGATATTTTTCGGCCTCTTCCTTTAGCAAACGGTGGAAGGCGCGGATGGCCCCGCCCCGACCGTGACGGACCAGTGCGCGCGCCCTAACGGGAGGCAATGCAATCAACTTTAAAAAATCCCGTGCCATAAGAACCCGGTGTGCGTTAGGCCTTTCCGTTGAATGGAACAGCCTCTTCCAGGCATCCAGTGTTTGCCTATGCTTCCCGGGAGACCGCAGTGGGGGCGGGGAGGGGCCGGGGAGGGAGCGCGCGGGGCTCTGCCCGGAGCAAGGGACGGGACGGCGGGCAGAGCGCCGAGTAAAGCGCGGGGCGTGGGACGTGGGCCCCGGGGCGAGATGCGAGAGGTAAGGGGCGCGGCGCGCGAACCCGGGGCCTAGTGCGGGGGGTGCGGGTTCCGGAGCGCGGGGAGAGGGCAGCGGGGCGAGGGGCGAGGGGAGTTGGGCAGGGGCTGCGATCCGGGCAGGCGAGGGGCGTGGATGCGGAATGAGGGGCGTTCGGCATGGGTAGTAAGGGCGTGGGGCGTAGGTCGCAGGGCGTAGGGGGCGTGCGCGGGCGCGGGGAAGTAGGGCGTGGGGCGTGAAGCGTGAACGGTGAGGCGCGGGGCTTGGGGTAAGGGGCACGTTGCGTGAAGTGCGGGGCATAGGATGTGGAGCGTGGGAGGCGGGGAATGGGCGTGGGTTACGGAGCGCAGACTTGGGGCGCGGGGCGTGAGGTAAGGAGGGGGCGTGAAGTGCGGAGCGCCGGACGTGGGGAAGTAAGTAGGGGCTGAGGGGAGCCGGGCACGGAGCGAGGGTGCGGGCGCGGGGAGTGGAGCGTGAAGCGTGAGATAGGTGGCGCGGGGCAGGAGCGTGGAGCAGCAGCGCGAGGCAGGAGCGCGGGGCACGGAGCATGGCACGTGGAGTGTGGGACGCGGGGAACGGGGCGTGGATTGCGGAGCCGGGGATGGGCGCGGGGAATGCGGTGAGTGGTGCGGGGCGCGGGGCGCGTGGAGCGAGGCAGGGGGAGCGGGGCGATGGGAGCGGGGAGCGGGCGCGCGTCGCTGCCAAGGCCTCGGGGCAGCGCCCTCGGAGGGCGGGGCACGTGCGCGTGAAAAGTTAATGAACCTTGTGCTGCCTGCGGAACGACTTGTGGGTGATGTAATGGAAAAGTTCTTGGGGCGAATTTCATTCCCCAGGCAGGGAACACGAGTCGGTGGGGCGGCATCATCTTAAGTTACCACCTCTCGCAGAGATACGAAGTAAAGCATGCCGGTGAAGATATTTTATTTTACTTTTTATTTTATTATATATTTTAATATGCCGAGCGGGAATTACAATTTCTAGGGTTGGTTTTCGTCTATGAAACAGCTAATTTTCCATCCTAACTAGAGTGTGTGTATGGCAAAGTGTGCGCGAAACATGACAAAGTATGGACGAGACTTCTAACGCATAAGGCGTGTTAAAATATAGTATACACAACACGTGATGAAGTGATTCGCACACATATTATATAACATTTTTTCGTTTACGTGACTGTTTTGCAAATTATTCGTTCCCTTATCGTAAAAACGTAGAATAAAGATCATTTTAATTCAAATTCGATATTTTCTTCCTGACATTTCTTCTTCTTAAATAATTTGCACACCTTTTTTTTTGCATTCATTTTTGCACAGAAGAACATTGATTGTTACTATTTTTCATTTCTCGAATTTTAATAATTTCCTTTAACCTGTCCTATGCAAATGGTAATTATTTAATTTTAAAAGTCTATTATCGAATATTGAAAATGAACAACACTAAGTTGCATTTTGGCTGAATACGGGATACATATGCATGTCCTAACAATGCTTTTTTTTCTTTCATGAAAAAAAGTTGTGAGGAGCTACTTGATAGTTTTTTGTGACGACAAAATCGTTTTATATCTGTTCCTCCTTAAATTCAAGTAAACGGGACACCACTTAGATTACACAAATGATTGTAAAATCAATGTTCTAACAAGGAAATATTAATTTCTAATTAAAGTGTGAGTTGAACATGAGTGCTGTATCAGTAATTTATTTATTCATATGACTACGACTTTATTGCCTACGACAAAACGTATAAATACTATTTCCTCTCACAATTTTAAAGTTTGAAATAAAAATTCAAAAGCAATTATTTTCTGAATGCGAAGCAAACAAATGTGGGGCGCAGCCGCCTTGCAGTCCCCACTCATCTCGGTCGCAGAGCAGATGAAAATGGACGCGCCAACGCCGCCGGCCGCGCGGTGCCTTCCCAGCGCATTTCGCTAATCCGTCACCTGCCGCCATTTGCAATCGCTCGCGGTGCATTTGCGCCCGCGGTCCCTGCGGTCAGCGATAGGCACATGGCCGTCAACAAATCATCGCGCGCCACGAATGAATGCACAACGCCGCAAATTCAGCAGGTTGTTTTTCCACGTCTCATTGGTTTATTTTCACTTCGTGCTTTTGGGGTTTTACTACACATTCGGAAATTTGAATTTATTTTTAATAATTTCAAGTAGTAGTAGTAGTAGGTCATATATAACGCTCATGTTTTAACAAATATTATGGAATTATTGTTTTTATCCCTTTTTTCAGCGGAACGTCATCAATTATTCCTTCTAAACGTTGTGTAAATTTTATGTTCTTCTGGTTCAATGTTGTGTTCCTGGAAAAAGCATACATTGTTTCGGCGTTAAATGTTATACATTATGGAGTAAAGGGAATAGTTTTATTTACTTTCCACCTTTTGACCAACACGAAACGTTAACAAAAGGTAAAATGAGTTTTTTCACAAGATAAAAAATATAAATTATTCATTTTCAGGGCGAAAATGAAAAGTGCCTCATTACTTCCGCAAGCACGCCACTGGGCGACAGATGTCGCTCGCAGGCGCCTGTCAGCAGCTAGTCACGAGCGCTCTCGGCAGCCACCTCCCCTCCACGCGCCCCGACTCCCCCCCCCCCCGACTCCCTGCCCCCGACTCCCCGCCCTGGGACTCCCCGCCCTGACTCCCCTGCCCCGACTCCACGCCCCGACTCCACGCCCTGACTCCACGCCCTGACCCACGCCCTGACTCCACGCCCTGACTCCACGCCCCGACTCCACGCCCCTACCCACGCCCCGGACTCCACGCCCGACTCCACGCCCCGACTCCACGCCCCGACTCCACGCCCTGACTCCACGCCCCGACCGCCCCGACTCCACGCCCTGACTCCACGCCCCGACTCCACGCCCTGACTACACGCCCCCGACCATACGCCCTGACTCACGCCCCGACTCCACGCCCCGACTACACGCCCCGGACTACACGCCCCGACTACACGCCCCTGACTACACGCCCCGACTACATCGCCCCGACTACACGGCCCTGACTACACGCCCCGACTCCACGCCCCGACTCCACGCCCCGACTCCACGCCCCGACTCCACGCCCCGACCCCACTCCCCGACCCCACTCCCCGACCCCACTCCCCGACTCCCACTCCCCGACTCCCACTCACCGACTCCCACTCACCGACTCCCACTCCCCGACTCCCACTCCCCGACTCCCACTCCCCGACTCTCACTGGCGTGGCTTTGCACTCGCTTTTCGAGTATGGGCTAGTTAATTTTCCACGCGACTGCCTTCTTTTGGTTGCAAACACATCGATGGAAGTTAATTAGAAGAAAGAGTGACACAACAAAGTCAATGGCCGTCGATTGTGGTAGCCTGTCTACTTCTTCCACTTCGCATAAGGCATATAGACCTCTTAATATGCAGTACATTTGCATGTTGAACGGCTTCTGTTCGTATTTGTTTGCTTTTGTTTGGTTTCGTGTGTGCGGCTTTTAATATTGTGCTGTGAGTTCTGCGACAACGTTCCCGCAGTATTCCAATTGTGAGAGTCAGTATTAAGTCTACTTTAGAGAATAAAAATAAGAAAGAAGGGAAGTTTAATTATATTTTATTATCAACTAGTTAACATTGAATTTTAAGTGTGTAAATTTAGAAGATGTAGAATAAATCCGGAAGCCGTAACCACTCGAGAGTAAGTTGAAGTCAAAATACATATAAGCCTATTATGTGTATGACCTAATGAAAACTATAGCTACTGACTCCGAGACGTTGGACGCGAGAGTTGCAGCGGAGGCTCACCCTCTGCCGCGTTCGGAGCTTCCGAGGCACAATTGAGGGCGAGGCGCCGATGCCCCGCCCGAGGGGACGGCGCTCAAAGGCAACTCCCGGGGCTCCCAGCCCCCGCAGCCGCCGCCCCCAATCCCAAGCCCCGCGTGGGCTGCATCCTCCTCCTCCGGCTGTCAGCGCTCTCCGCGCAAATGACGCTTAGCATCTGCCAGGGTTCAAAGGGTTATTTCAGGAAGTTGCAAATGCATACGCTTGAAAGTGACACACTAGTATCGCGTAACTAGCAAGTTTCTCTCGTGAAATGTTTATTATCTCACTCTTCATTTCCAAAGTGCAATTTAAGCCAACATCATTTTTTGTTGGTTTTGCAACACATACCTGACCTGTGGGCTCCGCAATTTTTTTATTGATTTTTTTATTGATTTGAAATCTCCGGCGCATCAACTGCCAAGATCATTAGCCCCGTAAATGCAGTACATATTTTTTTCTTGGGAGATGGCTGTGATATTTCCCTGGAAGCTGGCGATATCCGGCGCCGACCTACCGTCCACTACCGGGATTACCCCAGCCAGGTATCTCTCACCAGCGGGGCACCGCCCCAGATAGGACAAGGTCAAAGCTCCCGACCGGTCTCCCGACATGTGTGGTAGTGTAGTGTGTGTTAGTGTGTGTTCGGGATGAGAAGATAAGGAAGAGGAAGGAAAGATCGCAGCGCGGTCCGTGGCCCGTTTGTTAGGGTACTGTATATACGGCATTCGCCTAGTGTTGGTCGGAGAAACCACGGAAAACTACCGATCAGAGCAGCCGGCAGCTAGAATTCTCCTCCGAACAATGGCTGAATCCGATCAAGTAGGACGTGTCGAAAATGCTTGGATCGTCGGGACCTCCGGGTCAGACGCACTGCAGATGAGTGTCGTGGCAACTGTTGAAGCCCTGAGCCACCTCTCACGGCCGCGGTCGCGAGGGCGACGCGAGATGTTATGGCAGATTCCCCACAGAAATTGCGGGCGTCCTCTTTCCGCCTGGAGCGACACGTGCCCAGCGCGCGGGGTCAGCGAGGCCTCGACCGCGCAGGCGGCAACTTGCTTCATTAGAGAGCGCGGCGGGCGGCCCCGCCCACCCCTCGCGAGCGCGTCCCCGCCCCTAGGGCTTCCCGCGAAACACGCGGTATGTGCTCGCAAAACTAAATGCCAGATGAACCAGACAAGTAGACGAAAATAATAAACCGGCAGAGGTGGATCTGGGCATCACCTAATGACACTGCAGTGCCTCTGAGGACCTAGGTTCGAGTCCCGACGGTGGCAGGATTTTCGACACTGGATAGACAACTAGATATAATTCAGTCTCTGTCTGGAAGGAAATTCTAGCAGCCGGCTGCTCTGATCGTGGTTTCTCCGATCAACACCAGGCGACTGCCGGAGCAGTACCCTACCAAATCGACCACGGACCGCGCGCGATGTTTCCTGCCTCTTCCTTACCCTGCCCTCACTCCTTACAATCACACACTTACACTTAAATGCGCTTATATACCACAGGTGTCGGGAGACCGATCGGGAACGTGTAGCTTGTCTCGGCTGGGGCGGTGCACCGCTGGTGGGAGATACATGGTTAAGGAAAATTCCAATAGCCGACGGTAGGTCGGCACCGGATCTCACCATCCAGCGGGAGAAGATCCCCGCCACTTCTCAAGAAAAAACATAACGACCTTAGCTGTTGACGCGCCCGGAATCACTAATCAATCAAACTGAATATAATAATTAAGGCGCATGCAAATCGGGGGTGAGGGTGGCAATAACGGACTCTAGAATTATTTATTCAGGGTTTAGAACTTTAATTATCAGAACTTTTCCTAACCCTATGTGATGCTTTGGCCTTACAACAAACATAGGATATTAAAGAATAATTTAAAACCTGCCCCCTCCGTATCGCTTCGTGGAAACTGCGGTATTTTCTTAAGGCAGAATTCCTCATAACCGTAACTAATGACAATCAATATACTCCGAATTAAAACATAGCTGCACTTCAAGGTCTCTAGCAGGAAGGAGGGGTTAACACTGTCATCCAATCGGGAGCTTTGTTAGAACTAAAGTTTTGGTGTTGGAGCTCCCGATTGAATAATAATGTCCCCTCTCCTTCCGTCTCGTACCCTTGAAGTGCAGCTATGTTTTCAATTCGCAGTATACGCATGCATTCGCACACACTGTCTTATGAAATCCTCAGCGATCATATATTATCATTCCACTCCTAACCGTAAAATGCAAGAGAGTATGTTTCATGGGTCTCTAGTATATCGCAGAAATATTTCTGAATTAAAGGCTTGATAAACTTTAGTTACTGCTCCCGTTGCGCAGTTACTAATCCAATAACGAGACAACGGCGCTCGAAATCGGTGTCCTAAACAGGGAACTTGAGACGGCTCATCCCGCTCGTTATTTTCCAACTCATAAACCTCTGGCGTCCGATAAAGCTCCCACTATGGTCCTCCTCTCCAAACCATTGTAAGATACATAACGCGAAGGAAAATTAATGAAAAAATATTTTGAGATATTCGGTGACATAATTTTCTACCTGGATACAAAAAAATTAGAAAGTAGAAAATGTGTATGAAATCCCTGCGCCCGCCGACATTCCGTCTCCGACGTCGGACACGGCACCAAACGTCCCCGACACCAACGTCCCCGACACCAACGTCCCCGACACCAACGTCCCCGACACCAACGTCCCCGACACCGACGTCCCCGACACCCACGTCCCCGACACCCACGTCCCCGACACCAACGTCCCCGACACCAACGTCCCCGACACCAACGTCCCCGACACCAACGTCCCCGACACCAACGTCCCCGACACCAACGTCCCCGACACCAACGTCCCCGACACCAACGTCCCCGACACCAACGTCCCCGACACCAACGTCCCCGACACCAACGTCCCGAATAACGAAGTCATACGATATTCTCATCGATACCGTTTCCGCAACACCCATATCCGGTATGTGCTCTTGATAAATATTTGAATGAGGTGCTCACAAAAGTGCTGGATGGTTTCAGAAAGAAAATTTGCAAAGTTGTAATTGGAGAGCTCGGTTCATCAACTGGGTAGCTCTCTGACGTAATGCAACCGCAGTGTTTCATAAACATGACAATTAACTTTAATGGCGAAAGTGGAAGGTCACTGGAAAAGAGATTTTTTGCTGTGGGGGAAAATAGGAGAACTTTTCTCCAAAGCGGCAACTTTAATTCTCACAGGTACTAAATGGGGCAATTTTATATTAACATGACACAGAAACGAATTAAATGCAGGTGCAACACTCTGCTACAGTCTGTTTTCACTACATCTAATGCTTTACATTTGAATTACTCCATGTAGTTAGTAACGCTCCGGGCACAAAACAACACCTGTGCAAATACAAGGTGAAATTATTTAAAGGCAAAAAAAGCAAGGTAATTGCAACATGAATTGTATGCATGATACGCCTTTGGCGAAGTATTGCGAATGTAACATCGCCGTTAATTTAATGAATGGACTTCTGGAAAATATATGAGAGCACTAAATTTTAATCTAGTTATTTCAGACAGAACCGTTCATAATGAGATCTTCAGCGATTATGAACAATTCTGTCTGCATTTTTGTTAAAAGATACGTGCCTGCAATCTATATTTATTATTTTAAACTCTCATTTTTTCTCCATTCACATAGCTGATCATTCACAATTTTGGGTTTATCTTTACTTTTCCCCTTCCCTCTTCAAACATTTCTTTCCCTGACGGTCTGCCTAATTAATGATAATAAAACGTTTCCTCTCAAATCTAAAACTGTGTCATTCTTCTTGCGTGTGATATAGCGCACGAAAGTTGTTTTAACGCGTTCTATAAAACTTGCTCATTTAAAGTTTCTTAAAAAGTTCATCTTTTTCACTTCAAAAGAGCAAATTGTTCATTAACGCGTTAAATAAAAAATATATTTACTTACTGTGCACTTAGTAGATAAAGAGAAAGTTTTGTAATTCTGAACACAATTGTTTTTTGGATTTTGATTGAAATACGTTTCGGGAGTCCCTCATACCAAAAAATTGTTGTTTTTATAGTCTATTCGTCCGAATTCATTTCTTACTAAGCCGTAACCAGAATTTTCTAGGTTAGTAAAGCGAAGATAGCGAGGTAAAGTTCGAGGACCAATGAGTGTTTTTGTATGCCTTCGCATGTGAGTGTATAAACACAATATCGAGGATGCATCTGACACATGCGTTCCTTTAAAAAATAATCTATGCTTTTAAGATGGGGTGAATGGCAGAATTTCCTGGTTTAAGAAACTACGTCCATTTCAAACGTACATGTATTCATCTAGGTAAATATAAAACATTTTCATTACATTTTCATAAACATATTGACTTCTGTGTTCACAGTAAATAGTAAATATACTATTCCATAATTTATAACCCTCTAATTTTATTATTATGTATAAATGACATGAAACAATATGTTTAATATTCCATATAGTACGTAATGTTACATACAATACAAATTACATAATTGAATTTTTCTGTTGTAACTTCTCTACAGTACTTCCTTTCGCGCAATCTAGGGGTGCAGCTAGCCTTAAATAATGATACAAAATAATGTAAATATATCTCAGCTCCCTAGTTATATAAAATCACATTACGTCACTCAAAACAATGCTCATACAAATACGAAAAATAACACAGTATCGGATTGTAATACTCTGCTGAATAATCAATTGTGAAAAATCTTTTTTTTTTTCTGGGTACAGTAAGTGGGTTCTTTGATGTTGAAAACGCATCGCACATTATCTCACCTCTATTACAGTTTAATATCAACACGATGGAATATTTTAACTCTTGTGAAAGTTGCATTTCCAAGTGCTATCCAAGGACTGCCCATAGAAAGCAGCACAAATAAAAGCAGCACCAAAGTAAGCTCCAGAGGCTCTTGCATGTAGAGAGACTCGGCGATCTCTCCCTTTGTGCGGTGGACGGCAGAGGAAGAAGAGATGCGACAGCTGATCACGCAAACGAAGCGGCGACGAGGCGGCGCCTAAAGGAGAGCGCGCACTCGCGGACGGCCGCGCCCCTCCGCCCCCTCCCCCACCACCCAACGTCCGCGCCACCCCGTTCTCCCCTCCCACCACTTCCTGCGCCGCC